>MU132454.1:9154-20279 GCA_015039395.1 Ceratobasidium sp. AG-I | reverse complement strand
TCATCCATCACCATGGCCGATACACCTGCGACCCAAGATGGCAAAATGACTCTGACGATTACCCACTCCAAAGCGGCTGCGCGTAAGTAGAACAAAAATTGTGATTTCTAAACTGATTTTTTGTTAGCGGACGTCAAGGTCGCGGTCAAAAAAGTGTCCCAGTTCCGAAAGGTCTTTGCAGCCGCAGCGGTATGTATTCCGCTTGTCAAATCTTATCCTTTGAATGACGCTTTACATCCTGTAGGAACGATTTGGGACTACCCCCGGTTGGTTGTACCCATACCATCCTCCGAGCCACACACTTATTTGGGTTGCTTTGCAGACTCCCTAATCTTCAAATTCAACGGTGCTGTACTAGAAGGCGACCAGACACCCAAAATGGTACTCATGTTTAGCACAGGCGTCTACATTCTCTGACCATTTCACGTCCAGCACGAGATTCCAGACGGAGGCGTCATCACCGCCTACCCCGCCGTAAGCCCTTCTTCCCCCCACGATACGCGTATTTTACACAGCAGTATAGGACGAGGACGAAGATATGGGAACTCAGCAAACCAATGATGCTATGGACGATGCTCCTGATGCCGGCGCTAACGATGAGGAGCCCCAATCGACTCCTGCGTCCAAGTCGGACAAGATCACGCTCGTTATTCGTAGTCAGGAAGGACCATGTACGTATATCCTTTCTTCCTGTGTTTTCATGACTTGAATTTAACTGATGTTTATATTGGGTAGCGTTCCAGCTGAAGGTCGCTCGTACAAAGCCGCTCAAAGCCGCCTTCGACAAAGCACATGTGAGCAAAACTTACTAAATCGTTTCAACTACCAACTGATACTCATGCCCTTCTATCTGCAGGAACAATTCAGGAAAGCTCCCGGTACGTTCAACTGCATACCCTCAAACCGATCTCAACTACCAATTTATCTGTTTAATCATATTGTTTCTCTCTTGGCTTTATTTTCATCGTTCTTATACTTTACTAATTATTATCGAAAATTTTAGGCACCTTTCGTTTCATCCACAACGGTAACCGATTGCGCGACGAGGACACACCGAAGATGGTGCGTGTTCTGTAATTACATATCCTGACATCAGGGTCCTGGAACTAACGTTAATTGGTTTTGGCGCGTTTTGTTTGTGTTGATCTTTGTCGTGTATTTCTTTCCGTGTAGCACGAGATGGAGGATGAGGACGAGATTGATGCTCAGCTCCAGCAGGTGCGTATCTTGTGATCATATTTCTCCTCCCTAGTCATCTGATAAATCGGAATTGCTCAAGGTCGGAGGCTCCCACATCGCATAACCCTTGCCGTTCCACCTGAGATTTAGCCTACCCTCCGCCTGCCCTTCTGAGTCACACTGCTCCTTCGTCTCCTGCCTGTATCCTCGTCTGTGTTCAGATGATTTCCCAGAGTCATATGCGCAGATTCTATCCGTCTCTATTTCATCACTTTTTGGTCCCTCCGTGTCGTACCACTCAATACCATATATCATAAAATCTACTCCGTGCATAAACAAATCCGCATACCATGGTTATACCAAACATAAAACATAAGAAACGAACACGCCAAGAGAATGTAAACTAAGTGGGGTCTTGTAAACTACGATCCACAATGAAAAAAAATGAGATCCAAAATGATAACGAACGTATCAGGGCCACAACCAGAACTAGCAAATAACTTCAATAAACCAAAAACTTTCAACGCCTACTCTTCCCCTTTTCCTTCTCTCGTCCACGGGAATTAGGCACATTCACAGCGTCCAAGTGTTTATAACTCGTCGCCAGAGCCCGCCTCACACGCTCGTACTCCTCGTCCTCTCCAGATTCCTCACTACTATCCTCCCAACTCCGTCCGATCCTCGTCGCCCATCCTCCACTTCCACTTCCTCCTCCGTTCTGGCCTTGACTCCATTTAGGCTCCTCGTCCAATTCTATGGCGGGGGTTGCGGCAGGCGTGGCGCTCATCTCTGGTGGGTCTGGGTTGATGCGTACGCTCTTCCTTCGTGCGGGTTGGGTGCCTCCAGCAGAGTATGGGCCGGCAGTCGAGACGGACATCGCAGTATCGGAATTCGGAGCCGAGATGGTCGACTTGAATGCAGCGAGGGCTGTACCAGCAGATGGAGAAGCCGCAGAGACATGTGCGGGAGGAGGGATGATCGCGTGGGCTGGGGCGGGAGAGTCTTGTTTGGGTGCGTCGGCATGTGCAACGGTGCCGTCGCTCTCGGCTTCCCCGTCGGTTGCGTCGTCGAAATCTTCCTCACCAGTTTCGTAAAGCGATTCAGCGACAATGCTGTTCCGTGGGGAGCTCGCGTCGATCTTGATTGGAGGAACGGAGAGACCCGTGGTGGGTGACGTTGCTACCGGAGATGTATCTTGAGAAGGTGGGGATGACAGGATAGGGATATCAACGGGGGTAGGGGGGTTGGGCATAGGTGACGGTGTTCGTCGCATTGCGCTCTTGAGCGGCATCGGAGACGCCGCTCGGACGGGCTTTGGTGCGGCTGTTGTTGTGGGTGAGACCATCCTCGCAGGGGGTACGGACAACAACGACTGGGGCGTTTGCGACCGGGCAGGCGACTGACCACGAGCAGGAGAATCCGTCCGGCGTTTCGGTGGGACAGGAGACTGGGAGCGTTGCGCAAGCTCAGACGGGAGGACAAGCCCAGGTCCCTCAACGAGCGCCATGAGACTCGCAGCACCACGTTTCTTGTCCGAACTCGTCCGGCCCGACGTAGTGCTCACAGGTTCGCTCGTGTTGCTCTTCAAGCTCCCCTTCCGACTGAGCCCCCCACCATCCACTGAACGGACTTTCTCGCCCCTGGCCTTCTTCCCCTTCCCGGCGCCCCCAACAGGACTCGCAACCTCGAACCGTTCATCCCGATCTGCACCAGTCAACGACGACTTCCTATTCCGTGCAGACATATCGGTGTCGATAGGAGGTGGACCAACGCGCAACGTTTGCCCCTTGTCGGCCTTTGTCAACTTTCGTCCCACCCCACGCTTCGGCGAATCAGGCACGGCCTTGTTGTCCACAGACTTCGGCCGCCCAGCAGGGGTGTTCACGTTCGACACGGCTACCAACCCAGTCCGGGGCTCGTCATCAGACGAATCGGCCCCACCTCCACGAGCGAGATTCCCATCCGTCCGCGTCCTCCACGCCGCTCCACCTCCAGACGGAACATAATCGTCCACAGAATTCTTCTTCCTTCCAAACAACCCCGCCACTCGCCCAAAGAACGACACAGACCCGGAGCCCGAACGACCGCGGGTAACAGTCACAGGCGACGGAGGAGGCAACGCGCTCGCCCCAGTATCGAAATGCAAGCTCCGAGCAGGTCCAACATCCGACCTCGTCGTCCCCCCACCCGAAGTAGGCAAAAACAACGCTCCAGGCTGTTTAGTAACTGGCGGCGCACTGGGGACGTACATCCCGCCCGCAGCAGGGAAATGCACATGCGGAGACGGAGCGTCCGCATCGCGCAACATCGCCGCCAATCCTGCGCGCTCCTCTGCACTCGGCTGTCGTTTGGGTGTAGGCGCAGTCTTGCGCTTCGCCGATGCCTTTTTCCGACCCCCGCGATCCGTCCCGCTCGTCTCGCCTGCACTCTCGAGTCCACTCGCCACACGTCGTTTCGGGCCAGCTTTAGAATTCGCACGAGTGGGACTGAGAACAAGTGGCTCAGAAGCAGAAGACGTGATCCGGCTCTTCGTCTCGCGCGGTTTAGACACCGTCGGAGTCCGTTCAACCCCCGGTCGAGGCTTCACAAGAGGCATGGCAGCAGTCAAAGTAGGCGTAGGCTCCGTCGTAGTCGTCTCCAAAGGCAAAACAGACACAGCCTCGGTCGTCGGCAACACTGCCCCAGCCTCGTCCTCTTGGCCAACCGTGGTCATGCCGCTCATCCCCCGCTGCCCCTGCCCGATTTTGTCTTCCTCTCGGGGAATGATGACGTCATCATGATCAAGGGCCGCCGAGCCGATATTGGCCGGTTCGGGACTAGCGCGTGATTCTGGAAGAGGACCGGCGGGTTCGATGGGGGAAACCGGGGCGGATTCGAGACTCGTGTGGAGCGTAGATTCTGCTTCGGGGCTAAATGAAGAAGTGGAAGGGGGAGGGGTCGAGACTTGGGGCTGGGCCGACGGTGGAGATTGAGTCGTTGGGAATGTCTGAGTGGGCTGCACGATTTGAACAGGCTGGATAATTGGTGAAGCCGGAGTGGGTTGGATGGCAGGTGAATGCACAGTCGACGAAGACGAATCCCGAGCAGGCGCGGGTGGCTGAAGTTCCGGAAGAGCAGGCAAATCGGGCGACGCTCTCACAGTCGGAGACGGCGCGACGATCACTCGCTCAGCGGCCGGACGGGCTGCAGGAGCAGGCAACGCAGCCGTAGAGGTAGGAGTCGGCGCGAGTCCCGACGCAGGAGCAAGTCTGGCCGGTGCAGAAACAGACGCAGGGATGTCTGCTTGGTCTTCTCCCTGCTTCCTCCTCGTACTCTTCCTCTTGATTCTCTCCCCGTCTCCTCGTTTGCCCTTTTTCTGGGGCGTAGCTTCAGTCACTCGTAAAGCCGGCACAGGGCTCGCCACAGAAGACGACGTCTCCGGCGGTGTAGGCGGATGCGTCCGAACCTTCCCACAAACCCCAATTCAACACCAATACCACAAAAGAGCAAAGAGAGCGACGTACAGGTTTATCCTTAGGAGGCACAACCATCCCCATCTTCTCCACAGCTCTCAAAATCTCCGGATCAACCTCTTCCTCTCCCTCTCCACCTTCATCACTCCTAGCCCCTCCCCTCCACCTATCATTCTCAACAACACGATACCCCTCCATCTCTTCACTACTCTCATCTCCCCACTCCCGATCCCTAACCCACCCTCCCTGCTCCGCGTTGAACCCAACAGAACTCACGGGCCGACCGAGGGGTATGATATCCCCATGATCTCCAATTGAATGTGCTGGTGGAATGTCGAACTCGACGTGTGGAGCGGGTCCGAGGCCTAGAGACGAGATGGGTCGTCGATCGTATGTAGAGTCTGCAATACTTGACGTCGGACCGGGGTGGAACGACACAGGTCGGTGGGACGGGTCGGGATGGAATGAGGACGAGGGGCGGGGTGTTTCGTATGATCCTGCATGGTACGTAACTGGTCTCTCCCTTCCCTCTCTTTCTCTTGGTCCTTCTCTAGGGTCATATTCCTCCCTCCCTCTTTCGACGTGCCACGAATCCCGCTCAGGCAGCGCAGGCAACGGATGAGAATGTTGGTATCCCCCAGCTAAAGTCTGATACGTTCCTGGCGCACCGCCAAATGGCGATGTCGCGCGCGGGAGGCCGAATGGGGATGCGGAGCGGGTACGGTTGTGGTGTTGAGAGGCCGAGTGGGAGGGTGCGAGGGATGAGCCTGATTGGGAGCGGGAGTGCGAAGAGTGGGAGCGGCGGGGTGGCGTGTATGTTGATTGTGGGAGAGGTGGCGCTGTGAGTTGGGTGTCAGTTTAGGTTCGTGGCGTATGGAAAGGGGGTAGGTGGAAGGGCGAGAAAGTAAAGCGAATGCGTACAGAATTTGAAAAAGAGTTGGGTCGAGTTGAAGAAAAAGTTGACGTGTGCGAGAAGCGAAACCGAACGGTGAGAACGATGAAAAGTCAGTGCCCTCATCCACACAAAAAACTAACACACAAAGAAAGGGAAAGCGATATGCCAAGATGCGAGCGAAAGACTCACCGCCCGCGCCTTCCCTGCCCAACTCATCCAACGAGTGGAGGGCTTGTTCACCTCTTTCCCTCCACAATGATCCAACTTCCGCCATCGCACGACACCGTCTCGCCATTCCCTCAGTCATCGCACTCCGCCTGACCTCTGCCAACTCGGACTCCTTCCCCGCCAAATGCGCCTCGCAAGCGTGCAACTCGCGTTGAGCCAGGGCCAGCTTTGCATTGATGTGCTGCGTGGCGTGTGGGGTGGGTGTGTATTGGTATCCGGTCTGACCGTATTGCTGCCCCGTCGCAGGTAATGAGAATGATGAAGAGGAGGGAGATGATTGGGCGAGGTAGGATGCATTGGGGATGGGCGCTGGGCCGGCTTGAAGCGAGGATGTGGGGATTTTTTGTTTGCTTGCTTTGATCAGACGGCCAACGCTGGTGAGAAAAAATATTGTTCGTTAGCTGAGGTGTGATACAAGAGGGAGCGAAGACGTACAGGATATCTTTATCGCGCACGACAGCTTTGAGTTCGTCCTCGACTCGTCGGACTTCTTTGAGCTCTTCCTTCCACCCTTCCACTGCTGCCGCATACCCACGCAGTCCCTCGTCCGCAGCGGCGAACGCTTGGATGCATCCTTTAAACAGAGATTAGTTAGCTTGTCGTACACGGTAGATTGGGTGAGATCTAACCTAGTAGAGCATGCGCAACAGGCGGCGCCGCAGCAGAAGCATACGCAGACAACGCAGCCAACGACGTGTGAGAACGCACAAGCAACGACAACAACGCCGTATGGTGCTCCTTCTCGCACTTGATCAGGTTCGTCAACAGCCTATTGTCGGGCTGCATCTCCCCCACCAACAAATCCAGTCAAGTGAAGGAGTAATTAGATCCAAGGGGGATGTTTGAACGAGGCGTGGGGATTAGGCTTGCTATTTGAACTTTCGGACTCAATCAGTTGCTGTCAGATCTGTCAATGACGTCGCCGTCGATCAAATCGAGCGAGTTCGGCCGCCGCGAGTCTAGTGCTTGACGTCGTCAGTGGAAGACTCGACGCTGTCGGAAGTGTCGGGCACGTCGTCTTGTGTGTGGGGTGGTGGTGGGTGAGTGTAGCCTGGGAGTGGGAGCGACGAAGAAGATGTGTCCCAGCTCATCTCGATACAAACAGCCTCACGTGATTTCGATGCCCAGTGCGCTTGGGAAATGTGGCGGCCACGGATAAATGCTGAGACGGGCCCAGCTTCGAAGCATGGGCTTGCATCCGTACTTTTTAATCATGAACGTCATCCGACTCAATTGTGACAAAGCGGCGATCATGCTAAACAGAATGTTTGCTGGTTGATCGGAGTAACATGTACTTTAGCCCACATACATAGCTTAAATTACCTACGCCAGTTCGTCTAGTAAAGCATGACCAAAACCAAGAGCATATCGATTAGATGACTATAAAGTAAGGTCATGCTAACGGAAAGTTCCTTGGATTCATTACCGCACGTTGACTGTTCTGCAGCAAACATGCGTTTATAAACACTCATTTACAACTGTCGTTTTGTAGTGTGTTTAAAAAACTTCGCTTGAATGACCGCAGTATCCCAGTCGATGGTTGCCCCGTCAGTGCCGTAGCCTAGGGCTCGATAAGAAACTGTTTGCAATTATGTGATAGTCATCCGCGTGACTTTTTTGTGCTCTATATGTCAAGTGTGGTGTTGGAAAGTGTAAGTAAAGGGTCCTAAACACCATGTATGGAACAAAGACACGCATCGCATGATTGCAAACAGCTTCTTACCGAGCCCTAGCATGTGGCTGTTGCCACGCCGTCACCATCATGTAACAGCCTGATTGTATCCCGCGGCTGATCACAGTGTGATCATCGCACACCTCGTCTTGGAAATCTACTTTGGCATCATCAACCAACTCAACATACTTTTCCCATGTCCACTCTCTCCGAGAACTCCTATTTTGAGGAGCTATTGTTTAACTATACCATGCAAAAACACTATTTACCTAAGCAAGATTATTCTGCCCAGGACGTTGAGTCTGCAATCCAAAACCTCATTTCGGACGACTCGAACAACCTCTCAACGTCAATTTTTGAAGCAATTCTGGACGTAGTCTACTATCCCGAGAAGCTCGGCCTCCTAGTAAATCCCCAGGTAACCCCTGCGCTATTCGAGATTCTCAGACAATGTCCCAAGGATTGCTCGGTTAGTCCTTGGAATTCTTATGCACTGCTCTGTAGTCTGATTTCAGCTACAATAGGCATTCAACTTTACTATAGGATGTCTGTTATATCAGTGCCTGGCGCTTGCCACCTCCGTCGGACTACTTGCACAAAATGGCAAACTCGAACGGTTTATCAAATCTACCGACTCATCTGCTCGCCAGGATCGCACCGATGTATCGCCACTGATGACCACTTGGATAATGGACATGATCAACGAAGACGTATCTGTCCCCCATGTCATGCTCACTAACATCAAAATCCGACTCGGATGGGTCGCAGCCGATGAAGAGACTTTATGCCTACTTGCTATAGGGGGACACAGCTTTTTATCAAGCCTGCACTTGATGGTTCACGGTTTCCGTGGTCGAGATGGGGCACTCACAGCCTACAAGTTTATGCCGACCTTGGGTTGGCCGGCGCTACTGCTGGTGATGTGGGCTCAGATCAGGTCCACAGAAGTAGACGAGTACACATTCGATCTGACAGAGCGCACACTATATGCTAATACTCCCCCAGGACACCGCTGTTCATGTCAAGACTGGGAGAAGTTGTGCTTCGATATTGCTTATTGTCAGCACCAAACGAACGCTACGTAATGCAGGCGCTCGTGGACGACTGTTCAAATTTTATACAACCAGGGGAGAAGTACCCTCCTCTACTGAACTCGTTCAACGTCTTTGGTATGGACGCTATAAACGTAAAAACTGCCCTAGTCGAGCAACTTTCGTTCCGTCAAACCGATTCAACCTCCGCGCAACTCAGATACATCACTTGCCTCACTGACTACGCTCTGCAAGTCCTTGGCAAGTTAGAGAACTCGGTTCTCGAAGCCGCATTCGACCGCCTATGGCACGAGATTACTTGCAATGCGGAGTCCTTGGACAGGGATTTTTCAGACCATGTCCTGCTATTCGCAACACTCTTGCTCCAGGCCGTTGAGTAAGCATCATCCACAAGAAAACCACGAGCGTTGCTCATTATACTATGTAATCAATCGTAGCAAACATTTCCCACAGCCGGGGTATTTTGAACACGCCTTCGGACCCCGGGAAGTACAGGCAATGGTTTCCAACCTTGTCAAAGCCGATATTATCAGCGCTTTCGGTCGCTTGCTTCTTCTACCACCGGAGACAATCGCTTCTGATACGAACCCCGCGTCTAGTTAGTACACAGTCTCGCTTTCGAGTTGTTTTTTGTGGTATCTATTCCTGAAGCTGCTCACAGGATCGGCAATGATTCTTGAAGAAGCCCTACGTGGGATGTCCAGTTTGGCTAAATATTTATCTCAGCGTCACGATATTGTCCGCCCTGCGTTCAGCGAGGGGTATCCCGACTGGCTCAAAACGTTCAACTACATGTTCCAGCTCCGATCTATTCAAACACGACACGACTACTCCCTCTACCTAAGGACCAAAGAATGCATGAACACTTGGGCACAGCTAGGACAAGCACTTGGGTACCTTGACTACATTCGACGCACGCCGTGCCGTTATCCTCGCTGCGCTGGAGGAGTGGAGTCTTCGGGTGGATTTATGGCTTGTGATATATGCTCGGAAGCTATTTACTGCAGTGCTCGATGCCAGCAAGCGTGAGTGACTCGTAGGAACTCAATATCTGGCCTGACATCTATTACCTTGAATAGAGATTGGGAATCCGATCTTGCCCCACACGGGGATATATGCGGAGAAGATGTGGAGTAGTTCTCTTTAGCTGCGTGTGTACCGTCCAGTCGTAAGTTCTTGCCTATTCGTGCGTCAGCCGTTCGCCTTCCCTGGGATACGCATCGGATTTTTTCTTCTCTCTATTTTGGGACTTTGAAACCTGGGATGACTTTACGCAACCTCAGTCTGCTGCATCTCACTGCCCACATCTAATATGCAGGCCTACAGCAAGCGCTGTGTTTTGAGCAACTTGTGCCAGCTGGTGAGCCCGAAGCCGGCCACCTAAGGTGTTTATGAAAACGTGAGAATCCCTTACCGCGCACCTCGCTTCCAATGATTTATCACTACGCATATATGTTAAAAACTTTGGATTCTACCCTTCGGTATGAATTTGAAATTATTAGCCAGGGTATACTTATATGTGGCTGTTCACACGTGGCTATCATTTTGTAACGGTCTATTCCCCAGTTAATATCCCACGCTCTACCTTGCTTTCCCTTGGGGATCTCCTCTAACAGTTTCAATTAGCTAAGCTCATGTTCCCAATGTCCCCTTCCCATGGCGGCCCCAATTTGGGCATGCCATCCTTCATTCATGCGATGCAAAAAGGATTCAAACCCAAGCAGCGGTATTCATCAGTAAAAAGTGGAACGCTAATTTGCGCAGACCCTCTAAATCGGGTCAAATTAGCGCAGTGTGAACATTTCAGCCCCAAATTTAGGCGCTTTTTGCCATTTTGGCGGTTTGGGCTCGGTTCTAATGAATTACTATACTAGAATAATGATAGTAGATATACAAATGTACCCAAATGATAAGCAGCTAAGTGAATTCAGGGAACAACATCGGAATTGGACTCCATTTTATCCTGCTGAAGATATACAAATTTCTGGCCAGTTGCTCCAGCCAGTGGTGCGCGTTGGTCAAGTGCTGCTTCCATCACAGAGTCAGTTGCCACTTGTACGTATAGCCCATTATCCCCTGCTTTCAGATTTTAAGTCGCTGATGATATGGTTGAGTTTTCTCCACTTTCTTCCAGTTCGTTCCGTGCACTTTGGCTGTTCAAGTCCACTC
Source organism: Ceratobasidium sp. AG-I (assembly GCA_015039395.1). Lineage (NCBI taxonomy): Eukaryota > Fungi > Basidiomycota > Agaricomycetes > Cantharellales > Ceratobasidiaceae > Ceratobasidium > Ceratobasidium sp. AG-I. The sequence goes on along the minus strand of MU132454.1, from coordinate 9,632 downwards.
TACAGTAACTAGACTAGCATCAGCTAAAATGCTACAAACCATGAAAGTGAGGAATAGGACTTACCAAAGCGAAAATGCAATTACGAAGTTATGCGGTTTGCACCTCACCAACGAATGGGCGCTGCCGAGAAGGCCAGTGTTGGCGGGGATGTTGGTGGACTTAACGAAAATCGTGCTCGGCTTGTCACGTGATAGACCATGGAAATGGTGGAAGCGCCATGTTGGGCCTTGTTCCTTACATCCCCTACCGCGTTCACCAACAGGACTTCAAAGTGTGTAGTGCTGGTTAGTTAGAATGATAATACCCACAAGCTAGTGCTCGTTGTATCATCTTAGGTACAAATGGTGCGTTAGACTTTGTTACAGTTCCAATCCTTTGCTTCGTTTTTCTACGTGCAGATGTATGGGATTTTATACTTAATAGTAAGTAACACACCAACCGCTTTGGAGACACTTAGCTCACTCCGTACTGCTAGTT
>MU132452.1:9641-20573 GCA_015039395.1 Ceratobasidium sp. AG-I | reverse complement strand
GACAGCAGAAAGGGCCAAGCTTGTCGGTGCAGCTCCCCGGTGGGCGGCAGTCATCCTCCGGTACCGATGTTCCCCCAGAGAACGACAGCAAGGCACCGTGATCTACGCTGAATTATACACCCGGACATCGAGTCTCGAGCTCGACAGACCTTTCTCTATGCGCATCTTTTCGGATCACCCTCATAGAATTACTTCCCAATCATATATACTCAGCCTCGACTCCTTTATCCCATCTGTCAACACGTCTGCGTATAGCTTTGGGGCTTGTATCAAGTCTGATCAAACATGATTTGGTCGATTACCGGAGGAAGAAGCTCTAAATGATCGTTTCAGCTCCGAGTGGGTGCTCGCGATGCAGGCCAGTGACCTGCCTACGCTGCATGTTCCCTCCAGCTAAGGTGCATTGTCTATAGGAAAGACATCCAGTGAGACTCTGTACCATCACTCTTGTACTCAGCCGACTCATCGCCGGTTCAGAAATACACCCCAGTGGGGAGCATCATCAGCGAGACAACCGGGAACCGCGTCAAACACGCAATCGAGACAATCGTTCAACTATGGGCCCAGTTCGAGAAGGATCAAGCCTAGCACCTAGTACGTTCCCATATTTGCGATTGGCTACGATTTTTAGTTCATACTACTGAAAGATCTACCCGAATTGACACTCAGAACGACACCTCGGCTGGGACTCTACCTGGATCACCGGGCTCCCCGATGGCTCCAAGCGCTTGACATTCGTACAAGGTTCGTGGCTTTTCGGTTGTTTCCAGGACCTTTCTTAGGTCGGAATGTAACCTAAAATGCTATATACGCTCGACAAGACTCTTTGCCTAAAATCAACCTTGACTATTGGTGAGTTATTATATCCTGTACACGCTAGATTTGAGCTGAGATCGCTGTCCTGCAACATAGTGAACAACCCGCATCAATCTCTCGTCCCCTCCCACCTAATCTTTCACGAGCAGACAGCGACCTTCAAAGCCGTATTTTTAGCCTCTGGCTAAATATATGATCATGATCTTCAAATCGAACATTCAAGTAAACGGCCTGTAAGCATGTCACCTCCCTATCCATTCGCACCCGTATCAAGTGCACCCAAAGGATATCTGCTCTATGGGGTTCCGGACTCTCATGTGTCGTTTGGGTCTCATGGAATGAGGTTTTAGCTCTTCGACGGATGTACAAAAAGCGTGACCTTGCCGCTCAAGCTGTCGTAGCACTCGTTTAGAAACGCAAGCCAGCGGCGCTTACGAGGGAGATACTGTCTGACTTCGTGGTCGTCTCAGACTTCTGAGACATCGGGCGGGAGATGAATGCGAATAGGCCTGGGACGGAGGGGTTGGGAAAGAATCAGGGATCTCGATAACATGTGAATAGTTATAACACGAAAAGAGCTGAATATTTACGAGGCTGTTAATTTTATTCCAGTAAAATCAGTTGTTGCACTGCTATTATGCGTGCTCCTTGGAAGCTTCTATGCCACCATAATCAAACTCGAGGGTACCTTTAAATCACCATTACCTGAGCTCAGATGACCATCGGTTAAGCCAGTATCCAAGTTTTGTCGAACCAATTTGTATCCACGCCCATACCCCAAACGTAATAATGGAACGCAACTCGCTAACTAAACAACACGCATATATAGTCCTTAGGCTCCTTGCGCGTTAAAGAGTACGTCATAGTGTTTAAGTCACAGAAGAGCACAGCTCGAGTGATTTCCGAGCTGGGCAGAATGTGTCGTTTAGTTCTGAACTACCTGGTAGCAAATACAGAATCGCACATTGAACTAGCATTACTTTATACAAATGCTATGCTTCGCAATCTATTAAATAACGAAAATGTGCCCCCCATCGCAAGGTGGAATGTTTAAAGTGGAAGCTGAGGAAGACGCAATGCTTTCAAATAGCTTCGCGTCATCCTGCGGGAAAGGTCGGGTTCGTTTGAAGCAAGTTCTTCAACCGATTCCTGTGGTATTTTGACCACTGGGTTTTCTAGTACGAGCAGTCGAGTAACGGTGTCCTCGAGAAAAGAAGGAGTAAGTGTTTTCCGGCGTATTTTAACCAGTGCACTGATCTCCGTGCTGGCTGCTTCGTCCCAAGTGACCCACGAGACTGGGCATCCGGGCATCCCATATATCAGGTACCTATTTCAAATCCCTACAATCATTAATGAAACAATTCAGAACGAAACTAAATATACGTACAGGCCGTTTACGTTGACCTTAGCTGTTCTAAATTCTCCAACCGCCAACCTCAACCAGTTGCCGAAGGTCTTGCCCTGGTCATTCTTATCTGGGAGAAATGCTTAAGCGGGAGTCTTACGACTGTCCAATTCACTCACTAAACTCAAGGATATTATGCTTAGCCAATATCTCAGACACAAAGCCGAGAACTTACCAGTAGCTGAAACTTATCTTCGGGGCTTGCTTTTTTCCGGTGTACTGAACATTTTTGGCTTTGAAGCAAACTATTAAAACAAAGGGATTTACGAGAAACCAAGTAAGAATTGACGAACCTTGGACAAATATTACATGCTTAGATTTTTTCGCCGACATAAAAATCCATGCGAAGTCCCAGCCAAGGGAGTACTCTGCGCGCCGTGTGGGAAAGACCTTTTTGTCCTTGTCAACAACCATCGCATGGAAGGGAATACAAAAAACAAACCAGGTGCCATGGTTTATTGTCGTCTAGATCCTGAAGCACTCGTCTAATCGTATCGATCGCCTCCCCAACGGTGTTATCGCCCTTTTTAGTGATAACACTCCCTACAGGACGTTGCAGCTAGATATGTGTAAATGAGTGTGGTGGCTTGAGATTGTTCAATGGCGTTTACCTTCTTCCCTATCCGGGAGAATCGGAGCTAGAGAACAAGGATGTTAGGAATCCCCCAGAACTGAAGAGGGGAAATATAAACATTAGCTGCAAGTGTATACTCATAGGTGAAACGGTCCGTCAGGCCTTCTTCTCCAGGTAACGTTCCAAAACGGTCCAGATGCGACTGAATGTAGAGGCCGAAACTATAGGCAGATGCGTTGACACCGTTGAAAAAGACCTCTAACGGTTGAGTGCTCTCCATTCTCACACTGGGGCTGTCAAGACAGGAGGGACAGTCTGAGCCGCAAGTATTTATGTGTTCAAAACTGCCACGCGCCTAAGTTAGAAACAACAGAAAACAAAGATCTGCTCGATGAAGGGTCGTCTGACATGCAGATAGGGTGGATAGTGGCGTCTTGCCTCGCCGTTTTTCATCATAATGGCACCAGTGCCGGGGACTGATAGCTTCTCCCGCGTCTTGACTTTGCCATTAGGATAAATGCACCATCGCCGGTGGTTGAACTGCGATATCCGGAATCGGGTATCTGGCGAAAGCGAAAAGGGTGATACTGGAGTGGATCCCCATCATTGCGTTTCCGCTTTTCCAGCAAGAACACCGGCATACAATAGCCGAGCACGACCCCCGTGTTGCCTGGCGCAGATTTACAAAGTGGGGAGAGACGAAACTCTCCCTCGCGCGTTGATGCAAATGCTCTATTACAGCAGGCAGAGTGACCTGTGAGAGATTTTCATCCTTCTCTACTAGGAAATCAGGCTAAAAGGATTCATTTCTCATATGCTTCAGAGCCTACAGCATTACACAAAGGGCTCATTGAGGGTCGTGACCAGCAATAAAGAAAATTGAGATTAATATAAGAACACCGCACAACGGTGCACGGCTCATTGAGGTTCAATCTAACAACAGCCTTCTATGTAATGTCAAGTAGTTTATTGTGAGCTACAGTGCCTTGCTGTTGTTCTTCAGGGGAACATTGATCACGGAGGCTGAGTGCCGTCCGTCGGAGTTACTTGCACCGACTCTCGGAAATCAAAGATGCGGCCCCTTGAATTGTCCGCGGGGGGACTCCGCGCCAACTATTCAACTACACTTGCTATTGTGCATGGAACCCAGGTACTAACGTACTATCCAATCAAGATGACAGAGTTTATAGGGGTTGCCGGTCTCCAATACTCGGTGGGCGAGAGCCAACGCATAAGGCGTAATCGTTCAACAGAAGGTATTCAGTGAGAGAAAATGAATGAAGTACTACCGTTGCAAGACTACCGGCACTCGGTGTCAAGTCGCCGTAGGGAACAAGCCCTTGGCAGAATATACCAATCAACGTATCTGACAGGCTCTTATACCTGACGGTACCACGTGTCCGAGCATATAAATATAGGCTCTTCATCTCTCGCTTCACCGCTTACCCTCTCGTGCCTTGAGAATGAGTACTTTTGCCGAAACTTTGCAGAATGTCAATAAGCAAGTCCAGATATATATAGAAGATTATCAGCAATGGTTTGGGCGGCTGCCAGGCGAAGAAGGTTTAACGGATTTTCTTAGCACTGTGTATGTGATGGAAATGGAGGTATGTACCTTCAGCTTTTTCTTCTTCCGAGTTTCGCTGGTTTGACTAGCTTGCTGTTTCTAGGAGCTGATTGAAAACGTATTGAACTCTCTAAACCTCTGCCATACAACACACTACTGATTGCCTATGTGACTAGGTGACGACCCAAGATAAAATAGGAGACATCCTTGTGGGAAGTAGACAGGAAACACCTCTTGAATCGATTATTCAAAGGATTTCTGATATCATGAAGAGAACTCAGAAGTATCGCCTGGTAAGCGCTCATTTTAAACATCTACCTCTACTAACAGATATTATAGATATTTCCTACGCGTCATGCTGAGAGGCGCGTTGGGTGGGATTTTGGCTGGACCCTCAACCTTGGGGGTGGAACTAAGACTTTTATATTTGTGCAAGGTGTGGATCTGTCCTAACTCAGTTATTCGATAATGCTCACACGTTTTGTGTAGCCAAGAATGTCACTTATCCCAAAGAAAACTGCCCGGAAATACATTTTGATTATGGCAAGTGAGTTGATTTGACATCATTCACCTGATATCAGCTGAGATTAATTTTGTTAACTGCAGGGGTAGGTAGTTGTTTTGGCGTCTCTAACCGCATCTCACTCTACTTTGGTTGGAAGAAAATCCGCAGAGCGAAATTTTTGGTCAATGGCTGCAGGAGGCCAACAAAAACTTTACGCCGGCCGGTGGATTTCAAGTGGAGGGATGGTAAGCAGACTGTCATTATTTAATTAGGAAAGTAGTTAAATACGCAGGCAGGTATCTCTTGTATGGAGTTAAACAAGCTCCGGTTGCTTGGATAAGATGGGAAGACTTTTTTGCGCTTAAGCATCTTGAGTCTACGGATAATCTATCAAGTAGGGTCGTGAAACAAGCCCTCTTGAAGAAGGAGCAACCATTGTCCATGGAAAATTTGCCTATTGGCCAGGCTGTAGAAAAGGTGCGTGATGTCAAACGCTTTTTATTTTATTTTACAACCAGAGCCACTGACAATAAGCGTGGCAGCCGCCGAACCTAAAGCAACCATCGCGACTGGGGAAGGACTCGTCGCGAGCAGGTGGAAATGAGTCGCGGCCTGAAAAAATGTCGAAGCTGCAAAAGAAGGGCCAAGAAAAGCTAGACATGTGGATTCAGAGAGCTGCAAATCCTGACGGGACATTGTTCAACATGCATGTGAACACTTGAGGGACATGTGATGATGTGGTTGAAACTAGGGGACTATGATATCTACGGATTATATGGTGTCAGCGGAACGCGTTGAACGGCCACTGTTAAGAACTGGATCTTCAATTTCCACCTGGTGCTGTTCGAGCACGTTACCCAGAAAAGCTAGGTTGAGCAGAGATGGTATCAAGTCCAGATTATCTTACGGGATACAGTATATGTGGGCGGGGTTGAGCATCATGTGAGCCGCTCAAGTCTGGGGTCCATTACTTGTTACTCTGGTGAGCGCAAGGTACACGGTCGCAGAACGGTGGGGGCTGGCTCCCTAGTTGAGCACGCTAGGAAGGAGTGAGCACCGGACACGTAGGACTGGGCCCAAAGTCGGAGGTCTTCGACGGCGAGATGCTCGCCTTTTCTCTAGCTGTCAAAGCCGTATCTCGGCAAAATCCGCCATAGTTAAACGAATACTCCGGAGGCTCCATAGCAGGAGATATGCCCTGGATGCCCCCGAGCATCATGAGCACTCCGGAGCACGGGCTCCAAAAAATTGGGCTTGCTCCGGAACACTTTGGAGCGCTCTGGAGAGCATTTTACAGGCCGCAGTGGTGATACAGTGCCAGTTCATAGTGTTTTCAGTCCAAATCAGTTCAAATCCTACGTAACGTACATGAGACCCTGCGCCCAGACGAGGGGACTCCGAATATATGCTTAATACGCCTCAAATCGCTCCGTGGCCCGAGATATCCGTGTTTTGGCTGCGGACTAACTTTTTATTTCTCCAAGCACCGAAACCTTAGCCGGCAAAATCAATTGAAAACAGCAATAACCGGTATCCAATAGCCAGCGCGGGAATGCTCTCTCCGCAATGGCTTGTCAGAGACCGACAGCAGGAAGGGTCAGAACTGTCTTCCTGATGTCGGTACAGCTCCTCCGGTGGCGGTAGTAATTCTCCGGTGCCGATGATCCCCTGAATGACAGCAAGGCACTGTGTTAACGTTGGACTCCCACCCAGAGATCGAGCCTCAAGCTCGACAAACCTTTCTCTATGCGCATCTTTTCGGGTCACCCCCACGGAATTACTTTCCCGATCACATATCCTCTCGCAGAGCGATCTACCACGCATTACATATTCCCCTCCGATGAACGCCTCTCTCAGCCTCGACTCCTTCATTTCATCTGTCAACACGTCTGCCTATAGCTTTGGGTCTTACATTCAGTCACACCAGACACGTTTTGGCCGATTACCAGAGGAAGAAGATCTAAATGATCGTTTCAGCTCCGAGTATGTGCTCGCGGTCCAGGTGAGCGACCTGCCTTTACTGCCTGTTTCTTCCAGCTAAGGTGTATTGTCTATAGAAAAGATGTTCAGTAAGACTCTATATTGTTCCCCCCCCCCCCTTTACCCAGACGACTTACCACTGGTTCAGACATACGCCCCAATAGGGAGCATCATCAGCGAGACAGCCAGCAATCCTGTCAAACACGCCATCGAGACAATTGTCCAACTATGGGCCCAGTTCGAAGAGGATCGAGTATGGCACCTAGTACGTTCACTGCTTCAAAATTCCACGAAATCTCTATTTAATGTAAGCTCAAGATTTATCCTAACCAGCGCTCGGAGCGACATCTCGGCTGGGACTTTGCCTGGATCATCAGGCTTCCTGATGGCTCTAAGCGCTTAACATTTATACAAGGTTCGTGGCTATTTAGTTATTCCAGCGGCCTTTCTCAGTTATAATTATAGCCAAAAACGTCGCGCATATTAGCAAAGGCTCTGAAGCTAGGATTAGCTTTGATTATCGGTGAGTTGCTATATCATGTATGCGCTGTATTTTGGCTGAAATCGCTGTTCTAAGATGCAGTGAGCGACTCGCCCTAACGTCTCGCTCATTCCTGCTTAACATCTCACGAGCAGATGACAACCTGCAAAGTAATATTTTCAGTCTCTGGCTGAGATACACGGTCAACACCTTTAAATCGAACATCCAAGTAAACGGCCTGTAAGAAGCTCTCTTTTTCTCCCCACTTATTGTCATTTAGACCTGACACTGGCGAACAGATATTTACTCTACGGAGCACCTGAATCTCCAGTTTCATGGGTGACATGGAAAGAAGTTTCTGGGCTCCAGCGAACGCACAAAAAGACTGACCTTGTCACTCAAGCTGTCGTTAGACCCGTTCAAAAACGCAAGGCGGCGAGGCTCACGGAAGGGAAACTATCTGAATTTATGGTCGCCTCCGATTTTAAAGATGTTGGGGATAAGAGGGCTGCACATGAGATTACAGAGGATCTCGAAAAGAGCGAGGGGTCTTAGGAGAGGCACGTTGGGCGATCCCGCAACTGCTCCTGGCTATATGACGCCGAATGTGTTAGCCTTCAATAGTATTGTAAATGGATATCATTTGCGTATAAAGGAACAGAGACAAGGCCGTTTATTATAAATCTACGTAAGGACATAGTTCTATGCACCTATTATACCGGTCTGTGTCGTACACCGAGCGGTATACCGCCAAAGTACGGCACATGGTCGTCCTGCGGGGTGTTCACTAAATATACCATCATCGACTTTAGAAGAGTTGGGCAGTTCTGCTCCAATTCGTGCTTATCGCAGTATAATTTTCCGAATTACAACGCTTTTCTCTGCTCTTCCATTTAGCCCGCTCGGACCTTAGGAGCACTCAGCGGCACTAGCATGTACCGAAGCCCTGTGTTACTGGCCCTGTTAACTACTTTTGGTGCGCGGGCCTACGCGATATTAGACATGATGGGCATAGCCACATTGTCGTATGGCGTTCAGTCTGTAAAAAAAGATTTTTTTCGCACACATACTTTCATCACTAGTAAAAACATAGTAAATAAACAGTGTGATATAATTGAAGAAAAACAGCGAAAATCATACATATATCTTGATATTTTATGACTTTAGAGTCATATTGGAACAAGTGCATACATGCTAAGATGATTCTGTCTAACATGTGTATGCATTGTTGTCCAACAGTGAGTCTGAAATCTTGAAAGTGTGTTCTTGATCCAAAATGATCCCCTGTTCCTCCCTCAAAGACATGCACTGCTATGTGTATGTGCCTGGGAGTGCTACAAACTCAAAAATGGCATACTTTCCCTCCTAGCTGGCACCTAGATCATAGCTGAGACTCTAAGAGGTGCATATATGCAAGCTCTGCCATTCCCCTCGGGCTTTAAGCTCATTGAGATAAAAGCTAAATGGATTAAGGATTGGTTCAAATAAAGCTCTACTAAACACATCTAGTCTTGCATATATGCTCTTTGTGAGAAGGAACCTAAGAAAAGATTCATGGTGGTGGCTATATGCCTCTCTTCACTACTTTTATGTACCCCTGATACTCCAGGAAAGAATGAGAAGGAACTGTCCTGAATATATGCCACACTTGCTGTGTGGTGTGCACACTTTCAGATTGCATACACTCACTAGAGGAAAAGCATGCGCTGCATGCTGGTCACCTTGCTCCCGGCTTCTTCTGTGATCTTTCACACAGGATTGTTTTTACTATGGTAAACCAAACCGTAGCACCTAGCAGGCAGAGTTAAGGCATTAGATTGAACCAGTGGTCAAGTCTGGATTTAGACTTAACACAATTTGACTCTCGCATGCCACTGTGAAAGGATTCAAGTTCTGTATGCCCCTTTTCTTTCGTAAATTTAAACATGGGCTGTTCACGATAACACCCTACAATACACCAGGGACGGGGAAGCGGCTGTACGAGCTGGATCAAGAGACAAAAGTAAGGTAAGAATGCAAAATGAAATATCGAATATTGAATAGATCGTGTTCATACCCGATGTAAACCGGTTGGTGCAATTATACCCATGCCTATCACACTACGATTGCTGTATGCGTCGGATATGAGTTATTTGGTAGGCATTTCGCGTCTTCTACCTCCCGCGCCACTATAACTAACTCGCCGCACGCTGTTTCTCATTTCGTAAGTCATACCGACACTTGACATTGAGAGAAACGGTCAACGTCGAACACCCTGTGCGCTCCGACCTCCGACATCTCCTCTTTTTGATGTTCTTGGTGAGCACGCTATTTGTGCACTCAGCATCCGGTGAGCTGAATTTCTAGTAGGAGAAGAAGCCCCGGGTGCATACTCATCCACCAAATTTGCTCGCTGTTTCCCGCTTTGCTATCTGCGCACAGAATTTGGGCATTGTCACTCGTGTCCACCAGCTCGCCATAATACTCGGCATTCTCACATGTCACCCACCCTCCCCGTCGTCCTTTCAGAACCTCTCATTTGTTTGTATTTCTGTCGCATATTGGATCTTGCGTCATCACATTTCTTCTGTTTTATTCATCAACAAATCTCCTGGCTCTCAAAGCGGCTTGTGGGTGCTCGCTACAAGGGGGAGGGAGTGGCTCACAGAGCTCCAAAGTGCTCGTGGGTGCTTGCTAGCACAAACGAAAGCCGATAAGTGCTTAGGAGTCCTACGAGCCACTCATCCTCAAAGTGAGCATTCACAAGTGCTGTGAGCACGAGTGACTTTGCTGACGTTCGTCAAACTATTTCTTAATTCTCGAAGCATATCTGTCTCAATTTCTCCTGCTCTTGAACTGTAAACCCGTAAAGTAGACCTTATTACATTTTATTTACTGCTTCGTATCGATGAACCACGTGTCCCTACATCCGTAATATTGTGGACCCGGATGGCCCGCCCATTCCGCTCGCATTCTTGATACAGATGCTTTTGGGGGGTTTGACAGACTGGAAGAGGACTTTACAGTAACAAGCTTTGTACAAACCCTGAATGTCACGTGCACTTTCTTACTTTGACCCTAGGCATGAACCCTTGGACCCCTCAGAAAAGTACAGCACACTTTAGGGGGGGGGGAGTGACCTTAGCGGAGCAAGGTGATAAACAAATTCTAGTGTGTTTACACTTTCTTGGACATATTATGAGCGTATATGAGGTACCAAGATCACAGTTTACACACTGGAATCTAGTCTAAAGTCGCCCAGGCAATGTGTGTATGAAGAAAAATCTTTTTTTACAAACTGAACGCCATAGCAAGCAAACACAATGCCCACATTCGAGAGTACAGTCAAGACAACAAACAAAATACCACTCCGAACAAAACCACCTGATAAATGACAGACTATGAACGCCTCTTCTCTCCCACTCAGAACTATAACCTATACCTCGTCCATTCTATCTATGAAACAAGAATAAACACAAGGAACTATTGCACAATCGTATCATCAGCATCTTCCACCTTGGACAAAAAGAAAAGAACTTACAAATACAATCAACACCCCAAACACCTTCAACATCAACCACCGATTACTCGAGATGCTCGAATAGTACTTCAGCAGCTCCCTCTG
>MU132450.1:0-21058 GCA_015039395.1 Ceratobasidium sp. AG-I | reverse complement strand
AAAGTCTCAAGTGTACCATAGGCTCAGAGTAAATCCCCCTTGTATGATTCACCCAATCTCAGTATGAGATAGGTTCCAAGGTAGCGAACTATGGTAAGTAAACATGCTGAGTATAATGTACTCATTGGATTTCTTTGTAGCATTCCCATTTATACTGTCGGGGGGGATTTATGCGAGGTTTAGCCCCTATTCTCACTGTATCCCCTGTTTGAGCACCTTCCAGTAGCCTGATTGAGCTGTAATTCTGTATATAGACTCTTATATGATGCTTGAATGCAAATAGTACAAGGGAGCAATGTTTCCCTGGTGAGATTGCTTAGTGCTTGTGGCGCTATTTAGGGGTAATTTCCCCCCAGCAGTAAATCATGTATTTCACCCCCAGGATAATTTATTTTCATCATGATATGTACATATTCCGAGAGCGCTGACTTATGCGCTTTTAATGAGCATAACATGAACAGAATGCGATGGGATTTGGGTACACTCATTCTCCCCAGTGTGCACTTTGAGTCCCCCCTCGCGCAGTAAAGTTGCACGCTTTCGTGCGTTTACTTATCGATTTACCCGCAGATTTTTGCGGGTATCTGCGGGTATACCAGCGCTTAAGTGCGGGTAACCCGGCGGGAATTTGCGGGCAACCCGCTCCAAAAATTCCAAACCCGCACCCGCGCTTGCTGCTCGCACGCGGGTATTTGCGGGTATTTGTGCCCGCAAACGCGAGTATTCCCGCGTGCGGGTTGCTCGCGCGACATCCCTACGTCTGCCAAAGGTCTAAGAACGTAGCCACCAGGGTACCACCACAACCTCTCCCACCAGCGTCGGGTCCCTTTGAGGAAATCACGTACAACATGATTGTTAAACTGGCGACAAGCTCAGGCCATGACAGCATACTGGTGGTTGTGGACTGCTTCAGTAAGATGGCGCACTTCATACCCTGCAAAGAATCAATGTCCGGCCCTGAATTGGCAGACTTATTTGTGGAGAACGTCTGGAAACTGCATGGGACGCCCAAGGTCACAGTCTCAGATTGAGGGGCCACGTTCAACAGCAAATTCCTGTGTGCCCTATACGAGCGACTGGGAATCCAAGCCTCTTTCTCATCGGCCTACCATCCGCAGACTGATGGGCAGTCTGAGCGGGTAAACCAGTCGCTCGAGCAATACTTGCAAGCGTACGTGGGGCACCGGCAGCGGGACTGGGCAAAGTGGCTGCCGATTGCTGAGTTTTGTCACAACAACTCCATCAGCACTGCAACTGGGAGAAGTCCATTTGAGATTGTCTACGGTCTCCATCCTTGCTTGTCCTTCTCCTAGGCCAAGACCAGTAGCCCAAACGCGGACGAACATGCCTCATTACTGGAGTCTATTAGGGATGAAACCGCCGCTGCACTCCTGATGGCCCAGGATGCTTACTCCAAAAATGACCACCCCATGCCAAGCTTCAAGGAGGGGTCGGAAGTGTGGTTGTCTGCTGCAAATATCCTAACCACAAGACCATCCAAGAAAATGGCTCATAAACATCTGGGCCCATACACAATTACGGAGCAAATATCCCCCGTGGCCTTCCGCTTACAGCTTCCTAAATCCTTAAAAATCCACGATGTCTTCCATGCCTCACTTCTGAGCCACTACATTCCCCCGGGGGTGGGGCAGGAGAGCACGAACCCACCTGATCCCGAGATCAAGGAGGGCGAGGAGGAATACAAGGTGCAGGAGATCCTGGACTCGCGCGTACACCGGGGACGCCTTGAATACCTGGTCTGCTGGGTGGGATATGGCCCGGCTGAGGACACATGGGAAAACGGGGATGAACTCAGGAACAATGCCAGCGATGTGGTGGATGATTTCCACGCTGCGCACCCGGATGCTGTTGCCAGTACCACAGTGAGCCCAAGCAGGCTCCGCCAGCGTCAGTCATAAGGGGGGGGCAATGTCGTGACCCTTGTGGGCACGCCCCAATTCTTCTGTATTTTCTACTATTTTTCCCAGCCTTGTATGGCTACTTTCTGTGTCACGTGACCTCGGTGCCTATAAGCAATGCTGCCTCAGCACGTTCCATGGCTTACACATCATTACTAATGCTTCTGCAATATTTACAGACTCTTCTTTTCTTCCGTTGCTATGTGACTCATTGTTATGCTTGTTTGTACATACCTGTGCTTGAGAATGTATAAAAGAACAGGCTCAGTGTCTGTGGAAAGCCAGAACACTTTTGCCTTGTCAATTCCCCCAAAGAGTCACAAGTTAGCTGGCTTTATAGCGGCTGTAATCGTCCAAGAGTGCCTTGCCCCTGTTTGTAAACACCTATCCACACCTAGCGTTCACTCCCCACTTTGGGTTGTGACAACCACCCACTTTGGGACGAGCCTAGGAACGAGCATCTATTCACGGAGGAGAGGATACACGACGCACAGAAGCTTATCAACATTATAGCGGCACATCAGCGAAGTTGACATTGTCACTCTATCGGTATATAGTACTATATACCGAAATACCACTCTAGCTATCTCCCTTGGTATATAGAATGTAGAATTCATATAGTACTCTATAGCCTCCCAAGTGACTATATACTGCTATTGGGTGCTATGGTAGATCTATATACCACAACAAACCTTGGGATAGCTACAGTAGATCGATATCATTCATCTGTAGACTCATATAGCTCTACAATACATGTATATAGCACACCGCCATGCTACATATCACTATCATTGGCCTATTAACTACCCCTGTGGACCTATTTACCACTCTTACACAATCACTAGTTGTTGAATGTAAATAATATATATTATTCAGTTCTATGTACAAACATTGTTACACAGGGCCATCAACAAGAGTACAGTCATGAAACAAGGTAAGAACAGGTGGGCCAGATGACATGTCAGCAATGGTGACACGATGCATGTGTTAGTCAGCAGCGTCAAAACCTCGGGGTCGACAACACACAGCCAAAAAGACTAGACGCATGGATAGGGAATTAGTGGTGCGCCAAAAAAAAGACTTGAAATACTCACGTAGCGTGCGTACCAAGCCGTTGTCTAGTGTGCCGTGCTTGGCTGGTGGCTGGCAATGCGAGCTTTGGCGCAAGGCACACGAGAGGGCAGGCGAGGGCAGAGAAATGAATGGGACTCGTGAGCGGCGTGAGGGGATGTACGTGTATAAAAAACTCACCCGTGCACAGGTCCGAGAGCGGGACACGGCGCATGGCCCGTATTGATGGGTGAGCGTGACCAAGGCAGGTGTGCAGCAGCTGTAGCACGGGTATGTGGCTAAGGTGTGATTAGCAGTCAGTGGGCGTAAACGGGGGTGAGGCACTTACCTCCTTGCGTCTACAACATCCCGGACACGTGTGGGTGGGCTTTGTGGCCAAAGGTGTTGAATTCGTGGTTGTCTTTGTGGTGAGAACGAAAAATCGGTCGTGGTGGGGCTAAGTCAAATTGCGAGTGACTTGGGGTTTTTTTCTTGCATCTCGGCAGCCGTGGCCACCGGGAACCAAACACGGCCAAGTGCCACGTGAGGAAAGGTCGCCACCACTTTGGACGCTGCATCCGTGGCCGAAAACCCGCCCCTCATCTCCAGTTAACTGCACACGCTGTTGGCCGATGGTCTCGCCTGACACAACAGCCCACAGACGTGTGCTGGGCTGCATAGCTTCGCCTTGTTTGACACAACGCTCTGGCCGCTCCGGTTGTGCTTGCCTACCAACACGGAACATTTATCGTGTTCCGCTCTCTGGGCTGTGCATGACTGAGCCCGTTCAGGTGAGTCTTTTGTACGTGTGCACTCCCTCACACTGCTGACGCGTCCCTATACCTAACCTATTTCCTCGGCCCTAGCCTCCCCTTCTTGCCTACCCTTCTTGCCTACCCTTCTTGCCTCCCCTGCTCGCCTTCCTTGCCCGAGTTACCTGGCCACCAGCCACCAACGTAATGTGGCACTGCCTATTGCACATCCAAGCATGCTTATTGTGAGCCATTGCATTTGTTCACTGTTGGCGCCGCTTACCCAATCACTTCCACGCTCAGCTACCTCAACCACACCTCACGCACTACAACACTCCGCCCTCCTCATTCGCACCTCGCACAAGTGCTGACCACCAGCCACCAGCCATTGCTCACCCTGTAGCCCTGGCCGTGTATGGCTGACCCTGTACGGGTGAGTACATCAACTGTATGTGCCTCAATGTCTGGTGTGCCCTTTGTTTGCCTCGCCGGTACTGGCTTCTGTTACTGCTTGCCTACTACCAGTGCACATCAACTGTTGAATGTACATAGTTGTAGATTATCTAATGTTATAAATATAAATATTTAGCATATTTATGGCACATAAGTGTGTTACTCTTCTTAACCTTGTATCTAATTGATTTCAGAGTACTAGTCTTTGAAGGTTGATTAAGTGTTGCTTGGTGCATTGTCAAATATTGAGTGCTATATATTAGCCAGAATGTATTGTATATACCCCAATTCTATAGATTGGTATGTAACACTTCCAAATGTATATGATGCTATACACAATATAGTCTCTATATGGTGATACACTAGCTGACAGAATTGATGCAGCACGTGATGTCGCTCGCAATGCACAAGCCGTAGACGGCGAACGAGTAGGTTTAGGGCTTATATATGCTAATAGGATATGTACTACATTGCTTTAGCTATCTGTATGAAGAATATTAAGTATATCTGTTGATTCGCCGGGGAGATATGATTGAATCTTTAGCAAATTATGCTGCATGAGTTTTGCAAATTATCCAGATCCTGAACATGATTTCATTCACTCTGCCTCTTTCAGTGGCTGTAAACACAAATCTGTTAGATTGAGATCATAGAAGATTACTAAAATCATCGTATGTAGCACTGTGCCAAGTTTTGGAGCAGCTTATTAAGTACAAATAGATGCATATATGCGCTGATCTAGGGGGGTATTTCCCCCCTTTTCTCACCACTCTATGCCATTCAATAGATATTGGAGTGATCTACAGTATGTTACCGGTGTATTTTGGTGTTCTGAATTGATCTGTGACCCAAAGAGAGCAAGATCTTATAGTGAACTGTATCCCGGGTGAGTGATGCAGTAATACCCCCTATTTTGAATTCATTATAGAGTGTGATGGAACCCACGGGGGCACACAGAAACCATATGAATTGATGCAACAGATGCTTTAGGTTCTACACTGGGACTTTCAAGACAGTGGGATACATGTACCATGAGTTGGAGACCACACAATATAGCTCCTCGATATTTTGATCAAATCTCATATGAAATTGAACTGTTAGACTGACCACCATTATTGTGTGGTCTCCAACTCATGGTGCATGTATCCCACTGTCTTGAAAGTCCCAGTGTAGAACCTAAAGCATCTGTTGCATCAATTCATATGGTTTCTGCGTGCCCCCGTGGGTTCCATCACACTCTATAATGAATTCAAAATAGGGGGTATTACTGCATCACTCACCCGGGATACAGTTCACTATAAGATCTTGCTCTCTTTGGGTCACAGATCAATTCAGAACACCAAAATACACCGGTAACATACTGTAGATCACTCCAATATCTATTGAATGGCATAGAGTGGTGAGAAAAGGGGGGAAATACCCCCCTAGATCAGCGCATATATGCATCTATTTGTACTTAATAAGCTGCTCCAAAACTTGTCACAGTGCTACATACGATGATTTTAGTAATCTTCTATGATCTCAATCTAACAGATTTGTGTTTACAGCCACTGAAAGAGGCAGAGTGAATGAAATCATGTTCAGGATCTGGATAATTTGCAAAACTCATGCAGCATAATTTGCTAAAGATTCAATCATATCTCCCCGGCGAATCAACAGATATACTTAATATTCTTCATACAGATAGCTAAAGCAATGTAGTACATATCCTATTAGCATATATAAGCCCTAAACCTACTCGTTCGCCGTCTACGGCTTGTGCATTGCGAGCGACATCACGTGCTGCATCAATTTTGTCAGCTAGTGTATATAGTTTTTGGCTGCTATATGATGGTATATAATCTCTGGCTGCTATATGGCACTATAGAGAATCCTGGGTGCTATATACCTGTAATTTGCTATCCCATTTTCTATATAGAAAACCCATTTTGCTGATGCCATTTGACCTTCACATGGCACTTCCCCCGGGAATCCCTACTCACGAGCTATCTACCAACAAGAACTACTCACGTCTCGACCATGTCTTCATCTCAGGCAATCTCACTCAGCGTGTCACCAAGTGTACATCGACGCCAACTAACCGAATTGTTCCCACAGACCACTTTCCGGAGCGTTTCCAGAGTCACTCACAGGTTCAAGCCAGAAGCAACGCGCAGACTTCATCAAAGTGTGTTTATCCCAAAATTCACATGCGCAGCAGATGTCTGGTGGGACCCCATCCATCTCCCGGCGGGATCATCTGGGAAACTGGGAAAACCTAGCTGGGGATAGATAGCGCTATCTAGCATATCTAGTTGCTCTAGAAATTCTAGGGAGGTCCCTAGCATCTAGCACTAGATGTTGCTATCTAGCAGTCCAAGGGAGCTATCTAGCACATCTAGCGCGATCTAGCTGTGATCTAGCAGTGATCTAGCTGTGATCTAGCTGTGATCTAGCTGTGATCTAGCACTATCTAGCACCATCTAGCAAAGGCACCTTACCATATTAGGAAATTCCCAAAAAAGGAAATAGGTTTAGAATTAAATAACAAAAATCTTATATTATTTTTATGCTGACTAATCAGGGTCCAATTTCAAATTCCCAAAAAGGCATGCAATTATGCCTTCTTGGTTTCAGGCACATGAATTTTTGATCAAGTGCCCCTTTCCCCCAGAGTCAACTCAAGCCCCTTTTGACCCCTTTCCCCCCCTGCCCAGCCACCCCCTTGCCTCCCCTGGGGGTGCTTTCTAGCATATAGTCCAGTTGGTCCACAGGGGACAGAAAACTGCTGGCTAGTTCAGGAGATTGATCAGTATTGGCAATATGACTAATCCATCAAATTCCCTTTCTCAGATAAACCATATTAGGTCAGTTGCTAGATGGTGCTAGATGGTGCTAGATCACTGCTAGATCACTGCTAGATTGTGCTAGATGTGCTAGATAGCTCCATTGGACTGCTAGATAGCAACATCTAGTGCTAGATGCTAGGGCCCTCCCTAGAATTTCTAGAGCAACTAGATATGCTAGATAGCGCTATCTATCCCCAGCTAGGTTTTCCCAGTTTCCCAGATGATACAGCAGGAAAGTAGGAGCGGTCACCTTTACTAAAAAGCTCCCATCAATACAGCGGATAGCGATCCTCCTATTCTGCACCTCCCATGCTTGGGCGCCAGCCAACGACGTTGTGTCCACCTAGAGCACTCATTGTTGAGCTTCGTTTGATTCATCCAGCGGTTATACCGAAAATGACCAGGTGTTTTCACACTCACATGTGAGTAGTGAGGCGCCGCACGACAGACTCATCCGGAGACGATTGTTTTGGGTGAGTCTGCATTCGCATTCTTGTGAAGTTATTTTATCTGACTTTTGTTTAGTATAACAGACGTTCTTATTATCCAAATTCTCCGCCCCTCTGCGCCGTGAGCAGAGCTTCCTAGTTATAGCACTAATTCTATCCCCATCCGACATGAACTCTCTCGCCCGCCAACTCGTTTGGCTCAGAATATACAAGCAATCTGGCTGTGCATCCCGATTCAGCCTCGACATTTGTGCAATGTCTCAAGCGGGGGCCGGAGTGGTTTTGATGGGGAGGTCGTGTTGGAGAGGGAGGCATGGGAGACAGGCGGTCATCATATTCGCGACTTGTTTTCAGCTCGCACAAGACTCCCCGTAATTAACCTTCCTATCTCAAACGGGGTCGGGTAGCCTTGCTCGGCTACGTCGACGACATTTAGGCATAACCCCCGATACACGAGACACCCAGATGGCCCAGACCCGCTTAGAAGATAATCGAACCGGAGAGTGCACCTTGATCGAAGAAGACTCTTATGACCGCACTTGAGTAGCTGGAGACGTTGCGCTGGTTTGATTTGTGCCGGTACCGGCTCCGGTGAGTTTGCTTTTGATATCGTATTGGACTAGATTATCTCGCTTTTCTTTTTGGGCAGTCCTTCGCTCAAGCTCGCCATCTGAATTCTTCCCACCCCGCTTCACCGATATATTTGTATCCAGTACATCTTTTCCACATAATCTTCATCCCTTTCTGCATTTCTGTCTGATAATGTAGAACTATAGGCCCTGACCTCGAGATATCAAGAAATAGCAAAGAGGGTGAACATGATGTCTACCGCATCAGTACATAGAGCACTGCGCTGGTGTTTTTAGGATCAAAGATGATATCAAACAGACGATGATTATACATGGGAAACCCAACATATTCACAAAAACAAGACTGGAGCAAAAGAGCGAAGCCTGCTGGGAGACGCTTATCCCCCGAAGTGCGTGAAGTTAACTCGGGCAGCGAATTCGAAAACCAAACCGCTTCAATCAAAGCTCGAGACTCATACTGTGCAGCTACAGAGACGCTCCGTTCGTCAGTCGCAAGTAAATATGAAGAACATAGCCTGACTTGCCAAATCTAGCACCGACGCTGCATCCGGACGGGCAGACGGATCATGGTCCCAGCATTTCACCAGAAGATCCCACAAAGGCACTATTTGAGACTCTGGGAGCAGCACCTGTTTTGGTTGCTTCGGCGGCTTTTGCTTATATATTGCTCTATATATCCCCATGTCGCTTCGATACTCGGCGTACGGTACGTTGTCCGATATGATTTCCTAATCAGTGTTCTACAGTCAGGTTTACCTTTTCGCTCCACCAAACCTACCAGCATCGTCTGATAAGAGCGGTTGTGTCAATGACATTTGTAGATAGATGTATGTCGTGAACCTACCATTCCCAGCGCATATACGTCGGTTTCTTTCGTCCGCGACACTGCTGACTCGGCTCTTTCGCTGTTTTCTTCCTCCGGACGAAACAGTTCAGGTGCCTAAGCGCTCAAGTAAGGAGTTATATACAGAGTCTAGATAGATCACTTACCATCCATCGCAAGGTACCTCCTCCTTGTCTCGTGGTCGCGGAAAAGCGCAGCGTGCTATCTGACAGGACAGCATAGTCGAAGTCGTTGATCTTGAGAATACCGTCGTCGGAAACCAGTACATTAATCTGTGGGATAGAAATCAGGTTAGTTGATTGAAGAGAAATCATTGCACGTGGTGTGAGTTGGTGGTGTACTTGCCGCTTTCAGGTCGCCATGAACCTATACCTGGTAAATTAAAGAGCTACATATCAAACAATACGCTATCAGGACCTACCATATCAACACTATGGAGGTAAGTCACGCCTGTGGCGAGCTGAATGCACTGGAATCATATCAGAACGGGTAGCCAAGATGACGATGTAAGATAACTTACAAGGGGATGACGGAGGACCTCGGGACGTTGAGAAAGATACACCTTGAGGTGCCCGTTCTCCATCCAGGGGGAAACCATGCCAAGTCCGCCTCGGAAAACAAGGATGCCCATCAACTCTTGAACGTTAGAGTGCCGCAGTTTAGACCAGTGATGAACCTCACGTACGGCGCGCTGATGTACATTGTGGTTAAAAATAGGAACAAAGTGGGCATAAAATTGAATATTTACCCACCTTGGCACCTTTCGCGTTGCCTGCTAGGAGCTTCGGCAACCGCAATGTCTTGACCGCAATCACTGACCCGTCGCTCAGAGTAACACGCCATACGTCTCCAAAGCCTCCGTTTGCGATTGGCGTCAAGGACAGTTGAGCGGAACCTAATAAAGGAGAAACATCCGCACATCCGTGCTGGACGAGGCAGTCGAACATGTCTTCCACAGACTTCGGTTTGTTCATAAACGACCATCGAAGGTTGATACTGGACATGGGAATGAACACTCACCATGTCACTAGTTACCATGTCAAACGAGGGCGTGCTCGGCGGCGCTTCCCAAACGCACAAAGTGCTATCCCCCGAACCAGAGATGATGCGTGTGCTATCGGGCGAGAATGCCACCGAGAAGACTAAGCTGTTATGTCCCCTGAGCGGCTCGCCTATGGGAGCGCCGATGCGTGCGTCCCAGATGCGGATGGTGCTGTCCACCGAGCCAGAGACGATGCGAGTGCTGTCGTGTGAGAATGCCACCGAAAAGACATAGCTGGTATGTCCCCTGAGCGGTTCGCCTATGGGAGCGCCGGTGTGTGCGTCCCAGATGCGGACGGTGTGGTCAAACGCGCCGGAGACGATGCGGGAGCTGTCGGCCGAGAATGCCACTGAGTTGACCGCATCGGTATGACCTCTAAGTGGTTTGCCTATAAGAACGCCGGTGTATGCATCCCAGATGCGGATGGTGTTGTCCCCCGAGCCAGAGACAATGCGGGAACTGTCATGCGAGAACGCCACCGACCGGACTGTGGCGGTATGCCCTCTGAGCGGATTGGCTATGGGAGCGCCAGTCTGGGCATCCCATATTCGGATGCTAGTGTCTTCAGAGCCATAAAGCAAGCGGGTATCATCGTGGGACCAGGCTACAGATCGAACCGAGTCGGTATATCCTCTCAGTGGACCTAATGCAAGCGCGCCAGTATGCACATTCCAGATGTAGACAAGACTGTCAAATGATCTAGATGCAACGCGTGTGCCGTCATGCGATACTGCGATTGAGAGGACCCAGCTGCCTACATTCCACCGTAGCAAAGGCGCCGTGTACCTGGCAGCCATGGCTTGGCGCTGAGATTGTATTGGAGCTAGGATGACGCAGAGAGACCGCCGCAGACAGAAATATGCTGGGACTAAAGATATATTTGATTTTATGGGCCAAGATATAAGGAACTGAGTGTGAAGCGGGTGGCGGGGACGTGGTCGAGTGATCGGGGGTAGATGAGCAACCGCCGACACCGCCACAGGAATTGGCCACATGAGCATTCCATAAGCAAGGTCCTTGATTGCACCACCACAACGTCATCCTCATATATCACTCGACGTAGGCTCGTGACCAGCCGTCTCGCCAGCTCCACCTTTGCCACTCTGCCTCCTGCTGATATTAGCCACGCTACATCAAGGGTTCAAGAAGTAGGATCCATCCAGATTCGGGGAAAAGGTAGAACTGGCGAGACGGCTGGTACCATCAAGAGGAATGGTATTCGCTTTGGGAGCGCTGCATCAGCACGGACTGATGCTGATAGACATGTACTGGCTAAATTGGATGGGAGGCGAGTACCATGCCAAATCGAATGGCTGGTTAGACTTCAAGTTGCAAATGAGGATGCATTATTTTGTGCTGTTGTATCGCCATTCGTTTCGGATTATAATATAGTGCGCACACCTTGGGACCTCTAGTATGTACAATATATGCTCAAATTATGTTTCAGTTCTAATAGGCGATTTTGAAGTGCTTCAGACCTTGGCTATAACGTTGCCCGTGCCAATCGCCTTGGTGCAAAAGTTATAATACCGGCATTTGATGTTATTTCTCCTGTTGCACTAGCGCCAGTTCCAACACAGCAAGTTTGGGTTGCAATTGCATATGACAGGGTTTGTGGCACTAATTGTTGTGCTCGATGGGTCTCAACTAACCACATCATAATATAGACTGGCCTCGAAGATGATGATGAGGAGGACCTGTTTGGGCTAGATGACTTCAATAACTTAGACTTAGGTGGTGATTAGTATATAGTGTACTTAACAGGCTGTATGCGCTATTACACTTCGCATATCAAAGCCAAGTCGTGGGAGGCTTAACCAAGAAAGCTTCACAAGTATATCAGCAACAACTAAATATATATAATTACATTTCAATCGTTCAAACAGCTCAAGAGAGCAAAGCACTTGCCAGCACTGTGAGATCACCCCCTCCCTGAATCTCAAGCGCTCTCTCCTCGGCTTGTTGCGCTGCACGGCTCGCTTCCAAGGCAGCAACGACTTCAGGTTGATCCGCCTCTAGACACGCTATCAATGAAGCGCTACGTTCAACTGGATCTTCGGAGTCCCCCCACGCTTTCCCATTCTTAACAACTCGGCCATCCTCAATCCATTCGGGATGAGCACTGAGAACATTCTCTTTAATCATCCAAGGCCGAAGCAACCATTTCAGCACTCGGTTGGCTGGAGGGAGTCCAGTTCGAACAGGACCACGGATGCGCGCAGCAGTCGAGACATTAGCTTTGGGCTCTGGAATTGAATCCAGGGCAGTACGTATCTTCTTGACCTAATAACCGTCAGGCAAGTCTATAATCACGTTGAAGAGCTTACCTCCGAACTAATAAATTCCCATTCCCGAGACCGGAACTCGTGCTCCTTTAGTACCCATTCATTTTCGACTGCTTCGTAGCTATCTTCATCTTCTGACATCGCAGCTTCCGTGAAGTAAGAGTCGTATTTTGGTTCTTTGTAGATTGTATCCTCGCCTGTTAGCTTTCGGCGCTTACGAATGCGGGCGCTTAGCTTCTGTAGCCACAATCAATCAACATCGTAAGCACTCCCACCATCTATCTTCGCACAACCCACTCACCCCTTTAGCTCAAGAGCGCAGTTCTTTCTTGTCGGTTGAAGGATACGGTGGCAGGACGCACGCACTAATGACAGAATTAGTAGACACCCAAAAGAGAAGTTTAGTGAACTCACGGTACGCCTCTGGTTTCACCATCCACATCTTGACCATTCTCCCGAGTTTCCTCACCGCCGAATTCACCCACGTCCACGCTTGCACCCGCGTATTCGTCATCGTCATCCTCTCCGTCATTGCCACGCTTTCGAACACCTAAGACCGACGCTAGCTCTCCGGTTTCCAAATTTTTCTTCTTCCTAGCCCACTCTCGCTTGAAGTAGTCGAACTTGATTCTGCATTGACTACTGATAGCTGTGTCCGAAGCTCGAGTCAACGCAGCCGTGGCCTCTGGAAGGTGAGTCGAACCATGGCGCTTTGTGTATGTAACCCAATCCGCAAAAGATTCCTTATTGATTTTGCTGTTATAGGTCTCCTTGAAGTCAAACCGTAGAAGTGGTCTTCCATCTTTTGTCGGCCAGCTTGAGTGAGTCTTCTCCACTTGCGGATAGCATAGATCTTCATAATGACGAAGGTGATCACATCCATACATAGCAAATAGACACTGTCGGGCAGCCTTCTACAAGCGAAAGTGTAAGCTACAAGAACTACACGCTAGCATGCTACTTACGCCAACAATCGCTTCTATCGGTTGTCCATTGGTCCTTGCTCTAGAGGCGCCGGTGGTACCGACCACAACACTAGTTGTTCCTCCTGGTACACCTTCGTTTGTTGCGTGGATCGGTTGGCCATCTGTGCCCTGCGGCAGCACAGAAACAATAGCGTCCCCGGGTGGATCCGCGCTCGTACCTCCCCCAGGTGGGAGCGCGCTCAAAATACCTGGCGGAAGCCTGACGCCAACCGCTGCCACAACCACCCGAAGGGCCGATTCGAGTTGACTATTGCGCTTGGTTTGAAGATCGAGTTGGGCTACAGCGCTCGTAATCAGATGCCTCATATCCACCTTCGTGCGCTCGAGTGAGTCGATCCTTGATTCATATTCTGTCAGCTTTTTTCTAATAGCTTCGGACTCTTCCCTCAGCCGAGTGATCTCCAAGACCACCGAGCCAGTACTGGTGCGTGCGGCCGATGGGACGACAAGCGGAACCCCCCGCCCCTGAGACGACGAGGCCATTGACTGTAATAGTTGGTTAGCCTTTAGCCACTACAACACACCGAAGCTGGGTAGAATTAACGGTCTCGGGCGAGCAAGGAATGTGGCGCACGTAGATGGTACACCAAACCACTAAAAATTCCAAGTCGAGACCCAGAGAAGAGATGTGAATACAATATACTCACCTGTAGTTAACTTCTTGAATATACTCAATGACAAGATTTGGCTGGTGGATGGCAGAAACAGCAAGAACGGCAATGGGGGAGGTAAAACAATGCATTTGATTTAATTGCGGGTGTGTCCCAATTTGGATATCATCCAGGGGGAACATGAGCATAATCTCCCCGGAATGTCACATTAAGCGTAGATCCCGCCCGAGATGGAATCTAGGCGGAACATCACAATAATCTAAGCGGAACCACAAATTTCTACCTCATTCCAACTGCGTAAGAATCCGTCACGACACCCAGTGAACACGTGCAGGCGCATTCAATGATATAGGTGTCTTGCAAGTAGTAAATTTGCGATTCAAGTGGATTGGCTGGTTCTTACTTGCCGCTATCAATGCAGATCATATGGGATACCTTACACGAATGGTTCGTTCGGGTTTCAACTGAATCGAATGAGCGGAATTGCTTTTGTAGACATTTTGGAATGTGTCTCGACAAATTGACTGTGATAACGTCACGTGAGTGTCTACTTGCGAGTATGGTGCTTGCACTACAGGCACGATTTGAGAGTCAGGTATGCTATCGGAAGAGACACAAGTTAACGATTAGTCTTTGTGCGTATATTTCTGCATTTCTCCCAATTTTGCGTAGGTGGGAACACTCCGGGCCGTTGCTCTATCAAGGCCGTGAGAAAGGTTCGACTGAGAGATATGATATAAACCGTTGAATTTGGCGCAAACCCTTCATAGAACACCCGAGACTAGTAATAGCACTCTCTTATCGCTATATTCTTTCTATACGAACAGTAGTTTCGGTGGGACGAGCTTTGTATCACTAGCGCCAGCCTCCATTTCTACCAAGTCAATCTAGTCTAGGGACTTTAACTTGGACCGAACTCGCTCGGTCGAAGTTCCTATACCAATTGTACCAGCCGTTCTTGCAGTGCTCCTCTCCTTCTCGTTTTGCCTCTGATCGTCCCTGAGCTAATGCAAGAACGGCTGGTCACGAGCCTACACTCGACGAGTCTCCCTATACGACAGAACCTGAGCTAAACTCACCTTGGTGTCTCAGTCAAATTTCTGGGCCACCAGTTCTACCAGCATCACCTCATTGGCAGTGCACCCGCACCGATCTCCCACTGCGTATCCCCCACTTGAACTACGTAGTAGCGATACAGCCAACTGCCCGCTCTATCTAAGGCGGCTCTTATTCTCGTCCCACCCTCCGCTCTGTTATACTGCACTTGCTCGGCACGATGAAGAAAACACATGGTTGGTACGTCATCATGCATTTACTCGGATTTTGCTTGAGCTAACAATGGCGAATAGCCCAACCAACGAGACTCCCGCTCGGTACCCCTGGATTCGATCATCTATTCCTCTGTGCCTTCCGTCCTACATACTCTTACTGCCGTGGAGGAACCTTGACTCCCGCTCGACTCGACCGAAGCCTTGTCACGGTCAACATATTACTTCCCTCTCCACGGTCTCAAGTAATCTCTCCGCCGGCATCACTTGATTGGCGCACGCGCTCTTCTATAGCCGCCCTATCGTATAATTTAACTTCGCACCCAGGGTTCGCTCACACAATGTTCTAGCCTCGCTTCCGTCACTCACCGCGCAGTGCAGCTCCAAGCTAGCGATCCGCTCCAAGCACCGGTGCCTGGCCGTGTCAAGATGCGCTTTCCAGTGATTGGCCGACAAAGAACTGGAATAAATCAAACCTGGACTGAACATGTACGTTTATCACCTCTGGCTGGGAAGGCAAGATCCTCTCTCACGCGTTTCTCACAGATCATAATGCTCTCGTTCTGGGATATTTGTCCCATCCACGCTCTTCCAGCCCTTGGCTAGGACTCAAAAACAACCTGGTCCGAAGCCTTCCACTCGCGCAGTATTTCATTTATAAGAAACGACCTGATGCAAGCTGCTGTATTCTCGGCAAATGTCATCCAGTTTCGGCGCTCCGATCTACGTCCAGCTATTTATCCGTGCTTGCGCTGTGCTTCATTCGAATCTCCACGTCTCCCTTGCAGTAGAGCTGAATATCTCACCACACCTCGTGTGTCGTGCCCAACCACTCCCACCAACGCCAGACCTCGCGGTGCCCGCCTATATTCCACATCTGGGCTCCACGCTCTTTCGATGTTACCTTACCGACAGACAAACGATGAATGCGACTGATGCTGGTCGTGCTTTCATAATCAATCGATATTCTACCAGCAGCCTTCGGAGGACGTTCCTGGATTTGCGGTTACTGAGCGTCTCTGCCGAAACGATCTGCCGTGGCCTGACAAGACCGATGTTGGATGGAGCTGGACTGAGATTGTGGATAGCATGTGCGAGGGTGTTTGTCTGCTTTCGCGGAATCACTCCCAGAGGGGAGCTGGGTCTATTGGCGAGGTCCCAACACGCCAATCCATGATGGGAGGAACGGGCTGGGAGGCTTGTTGTCCGCGGCCACTCTTGGAGACCCAGGGGGTGGCGGGATACCGTGTAGAAACTTCATGTATTTAGTAGAATTGTATGGAATCGCGTAGAGCGTAGTAGAATGTACAAGATAATCGAGTCAGTGTATGCGCAGTAAATGCACAGCATTTACTAGTATGACTCGGAGGATTTGTAGGGTATAAATAGGGGCTCTACAAGCCCCCTAGACCCCCATCTCTGTATCTCTATTTATCTTTCCTCTCACTCACACTCGTTTAAACCACATTCACCTTGTATTCTATACTATATATACATTTTGATTTCTACACTTGTATTGATAAGGCGCTGCCTGTCCAAGACGTAATTTGGTCATTTATTCCGACCTGCTAGATTCTGTGTGTCCCCAGACGCCGTGAGGTTAACCTTGTCATATTAGCTATTTCACCTTCATGGCCCTTTGAATTCTTGGCCCAGGCATATCGATTGCACACCTCAATCTAGGGGAAAGACCGCCCAATCCTAGTCTCGCAGATCCAAGGGGTGTAGCTCATTCTTGTTGCACAGAAGCATTAGTTCCGACGTTCGCCAGTCTTGTCTCGATTGGATTATCGCATCGCAGACCTTGCGGTAGTCGTGGGTCTTGTGCTGCTTGAAGAGTTTTACTGCGTGCATAGCTTCTATCATTTTCTTATAGATTTAGATGGGCTCGGACTTAGGCGCTGTGTAAACACAATACTGTCTAAGAGAACACGGGCTCGCATATTGATTATTGACAAAGCATGAAGGAAAAACATAAAAGCAGCTTGAATTTACGAGGATCATGTGTATGAATACCAGAACCCCTCACAATAAGGATATATAAGACGATGACTGGCTACAATACAATTTAAACTTCCAGACAAGCGTGTATAGAGAGTCATATGTGTTCCTCAAGGCCGCCTGAAACCCCTAAGAATATGAGGTACACTTAGACAGCAAAGTTGTTCAACTAAGTAGTAGCGAATACATGAGATATCGGGAAATCCACTAAGCTCGATTTTGATGGACTCACCGATGCGAGAACCGACTCGGCGTGGGGCCGAGCTGATGGGTCGTAATCCCAGCACCTCAGCAAAAGCTCCCACGTAGATGTGGCTTGTAGGTCAGGTCCAGCTAATTGCTGGGGTCGCCTGGGAGGTTGCCGCGCATCGATAGCATGAAAAACACCCATATCCTGCTGGTACTCGTGATAAGGCACATTGCCAGTTACAATCTCCTAAGTGAGGTGGCGCTTTCAGATCATTACTCTATTGGGTGACTGACTTACTAGCAAAGTCTGTCAAGAATTGGATTATTAAGGATGAGTGGATGAATTTCAGTAGGTAGCTTACCATTCCGAGCGCATATATATCTGTTTCTTTACACCTCACAGCCTCGGGCTGAGTTTCGTCATCTTCGTCATCTTCGTCTGACTGGAGAAGCTCTGGAGCCTGATGTATGCCGATGAGAACATACCCATACTCTAAGTAGGTAGCTTACCATCCATCGTAGAGTCCCTCCTCCAGTCCTAGTGGTCGTAGAGAAGCGCAGCGTGCTCTCTACCAGCACAGCGTGGTCGAAGTCGTTGATCTTCAGTGTGCCATCGTCTGACACTAGCACGTTGTTCTGTGTAAGGCCGAAAGGACAGTCATTCGATTGGCATATTGATCCAGGGTACAAGACACCTACAGCTTTCAGATCGCCATGCACCTGTGTATCAATTTTTATTCAGAATACGTTAGATCCTATGAGTTAGCTGGACTGACCATATCGACGCTGTGAAGGTATGAAACACCCGAAGCTAGTTGAATACACTATATTTGGGTGAGCATGCCAGCCAAGACTTCGACAATCAAAAGCTGCGCTTACTAGAGGGTGACGTGGGACTTCAGGATGATCGGCCAGGTAGCCTTTAAGATGCCCGCTCTCCCACCACGACGATACCATACCTAGACCGCCTTTGAAAATGACAATGCCCAACAGCTGTTGAACGTTGGGGTGTCGTAGTTTAGACCAGTGGTGCACCTCGCGCGCCGCGCGCTGTGAATCCACACGGTGTCAGTAATGAGACCCGCAAGCGCACTGAGAACCAGGCGCTCACCTTAGCAGCTTTGTTGTTACCTTCCAGGAGGGTCTTGAGCCGCAACGTCTTGACGGCGAGTACCGGACTCTCGTTGAGAGTACGACCAGCAAGAGTGACCCGCCACACGTCACCAAACCCTCCGTTCTCAATGGGCAATGAAGAATATTCTCCATTACCTAGGAAGGTAGAGAGGTCCGCGCATCCGGACTGGACGAGGCACTTGAACATTTCCTCGATGGACTGCGATGTAATCGTGAAATTGATATCAGTCGGCACACTCAGGGACTCCGCACTTACCATGTCGCTGCTAACTCTATCGAATGAGGGGTTATTAGGTGTTGTTATCCATACGCAGATGGTTTTATCTCCTGAGCCAGAAAGGAGCCGAGTACCATCACACGAGAATACTACAGAGTAGACTGTCCCGGTGTGCCGGTTCAGCGCCTCGCCTATTGGAGCGCCGGTGCGTGCGTCCCAGATACCGATTGTCTTGTCTTTGGAGCCAGAGACAATAATGGAGCTGTCGGGAGAGAAGGATGCTGATAGAACAGCTGAGGTATGTCCCTTCAATGGGTCGCATATGGGAGTGCCGGTGCGTACGTTCCAGATGCGAACGGTTTCGTCTGTTGAACCGGAGACCAGGCTGGTTTTGTCTGGCGAAAATGCGACTGAAAGGACTGCGTCGGTATGTCCCCTGAGCGGGTAGCCTATGGGAAAGCCGGTACGGGTGTCCCAAATGCGGATGGTGTTGTCCGACGAGCCAGAGACAACACGGGTGCCGTCAGATGAGAATGCCACTGAAAAGACTGCGCTAGTGTGCCCCCTGAGAGGGTAGCCAGTTGGAGCGCCGGTACGCGCGTTCCAAATGCGGACGGTGTTGTCATAAGAACCCGAGACAATGAAGGCGCTATCGGGCGAGAACGCTACCGAAAAGACTGCACTCGTATGTCCCCGGGATGGTTTGCCTATGGAAGCACCTGTGCGTACGTCCCAGATGCGAACTGTGTCGTCGGAAGAGCCAGAGACCACGCGTGTGTCATCGTGCGACCAGGCTACCGAGCGAACCCAGTGAGTATGTCCCTTCAATGGACCTTGAACAAGATAGCCTGTATGGGCGTCCCAGATTCGGATAAAGCAGTCAGTGGAGCCAGAGGCGACGAGCCTGCCATTGTGAGATATTGCAATTGAATTCACTGGGCTACCCACATCCCATCGTAGTGAAGGCGCCACATCCATTACCACCGCCGGGCGCTAGGACTGCTTTGGATGCTCAGGGAACGGAGAATACTCCAAGATCAATTATTTCAGCTAGAGGTTTGGGCTCGAGGTTCTCGGGTGCGCTAGCTAAAATGCGAAGCAGTAGTTGAGGGTGAGGGCAAGGGTGTGGTAGTGGTCAGGAGACACGCAGTTGGCTAACACTGCCACATAGTTATACCGTACAGCACTACCGTTACATGACAAATTCACTGTATCCACAACCACCGCCCGTTTCGTCTTTTCGATTTTTGATCGCTTAGCCCTTCATTTTTTGGCTCTACACACTCGGCACGAAGCCACAGGGAGACGACAAGTACATAATTAGGTAGGAAATACAATTACAGACAAGACTTTAGAATACAATCTGTAGAAGCTTCAAGTATATACACTAATGAACTGGGATGTGCTAGAGAGTAATCGAGTCAGGCCATATGCGCAGTAAGTGCGCAGCAAGTTACCATAAGACTTGGAGCGCATTCAAGTGTATCAATAGGGGTGTATGCGACCCCTTGCTACCCATGCTTTTTACAGTACCCTTAATTTCACTGTCTATGCTGTCTCGTTCAAAATTACTTGATTATCTTTGATATATATACAAATACAAACAGTTTCTACACAGGCACAAGAGCCTATATGCGTAACTGAGAGGGTCCCGGGCCCTTTCGAACCGTGAGTGGCACCAAGACGAGAAAAGATGCGTGAAAGGCCGAACATGCACCAACAAGCCTGGGGCAGGGCCAGTGGCATTGGCAAGCAAGAGCAACAGGACGAGAGAGAGACGAGAAGGGAAGAGAAAGGCAAGTTGGAGGAATTCCAGGCTCTGGGCAAAATACCCAAGCCGCCTGGACTTTTGTCAACGCGACGCACTGGAAGTGGCTCTTCCAGTGCCAGAACTGCACAACCTGGGCGTAAGCGCTTTCGCAAACCGCTAAACTCAGTGTCGCTCGTCCTGACGAATACACATAGCGATAATTCGCTGAATACGAATGGCTACCAAGTATTTGGATGGGCAGCGGGTCTCACCCCTGTCAGCGCGCCGTCCAATCCGTCATCGAGGATTGTCGAGCACGAGGATTGTGAGTATCTCTTCGTGTGTTTTATATTCGTGGCTGAATCTTTACGTCAGTTGCTCTTTGGACCCATGATACGGCTTCCGCTCATTTCTCGAACCATAACGATGTCCTGGACGGCTCTGTCTAGTGCACGACAAGGAACAATAGAGTTGTGTCTTACATTTTAGAATAATGTTTAATCGCATGTGAATGTGTAGTGCTCAAAAGCGAGCCGGTTTATGTCCGTTGCCGCGGTCCTCGTAAACTGTTTCCGTGTGATCAAATTCAAATCACCACTGCGAAAAGCGCCGAGTTACACAAATGGAGTAACAGATATGTTGCTTCAACTCATACACTCATTACTCATCTGTTACTCCTTGCTCCGTCGC
>MU132449.1:0-13257 GCA_015039395.1 Ceratobasidium sp. AG-I | reverse complement strand
ACTCCCAAACTATCTTACCATTCCTAAGGCATATATATCACTTGCTTTGCTCGGCTTTGAGGGACCTACAATTAGTTCTGGCGCCTGATTCCAGGTAAAAGTGAGCTTTACGCTTGGTGATGCTGGGATTGACTTACCGCCCATCGTGTCGAGAAATCGGAACCGTGTGATGCTCCTGAGAAGTCGACCGTGTGATTTCTTAGAGTTGAACTACCGAAGTCGGTCAGCTTCGCTTGGCCTAGCTCTGAGATCAGAACATTAGCCTGAACACATGCTGATATTAGAAACATGGGAAGTTGAGAAGCGAAGCACCGACCCCTTTTAAATCTCCGTGCACCTAGGTATACTTAACGTAAGTTAAGAATAGTTGAGGGAAAGACGGTGCGCACCATACTGATTCTGTGGAGATATTCAACGCCCATTGCTACGTGGCGGCACTTCCCAGTAGGATTAGCATACAGCCAAATCTTAATTCCAAACATACCAGTTTGTTTCGGCTAGCACTCGGGTTATCGTTCAAGTATTGTGGCAAAGTTCCATTTTCCATCCAGGGAGAGACCATCGCAATCTGGTCTCGAAATTGAGCCACCCCAAGCAGCTTGACAACGTTCATATGACTGCATTTTGACCACATGTACAACTCGCGTGCCGCGACCTAATGTTCACTGCATTCTCAGAATGAATACTACACGAAGAATAAACACATTTCTTACCTTTAACATGCCTCGATTGCCCGTGGTCGAGTCGACGAATAGTCTAGCGCACTTGATCGCCACTGAAAGACCATTGCGAAGCTTCCCTGCATAAATATCACCGAAGCCGCCTCCAGATATAGCCCTTGTACCGCAGTTCACTGTGTCCAAATCTAATGTGATATCGGGACAACCGTGCCTGTGAAGGATGGCCACTATGTCGTGTGCTGACTGATAAATCATGTAGTGTCTGTCGTAATTGGTAGTGGGAGAAGAACTGGTCTCACCATTGAACTGCTTATGACGCTATTAAGCCTGTCCTCTATCAACACGGTCGGTTCATCTTTTGTACCCTCTTCGCCTTGAAAAAACACATCTGGGTCAAGTCGTTCAACTTCGTCACCCTCAATTGCGCGTTGAATAGCTGGATCCCACAAAGCGAGATCTTCGGTAGCGCCATTGTTTCGTTGTTTAAAGCGAGTCCAGATTTTCCCCATGACCGAGTCCATCTCATTTTTGTCCGACTTGTTTCGGTCCTTCTTCCACCGTTCTCTCATTTTTTTGAGAAACCAGTCTCCGGCATCTTTGCTATCATTGTGGTATTTGGCTGTTCCATTAGCGCCGGTATTGCTCGCCGCGCCATGAACAGAACCCCGAGATACCCTTGATAGCACGGATGACCTAGATTCGGAGTGAATCAAACCGCTGCTTCTGCTCCTCTGGCTTCCAAAGGACCCCCGCCGAATGGTCGCGCTGGCTGATTTGACGAAAGAGGAAAAGCTATGAACGTGTTAAAAATGAGGTTCTTCTAACTTAATCGCTGGATGAGCCTACCTATTGCCGGAAAGCGATCGCCAAGAGAGTCTCGGTCGTGTTGCATTTCCATGACTGTACTGATGGTGATCTTGAACAGCAATTAAGGGAGCAGAATGGCTATGATGTCCCAGTCTATCCTGGAAATGTTCTGACGTTGATTGGACCTGGTATCCCACATGAGTATCATATGCGGGAGACCGGGCTTCAGGCAGATCTGGGACAAGATCAGAGTCGTGTTCATCAGAGGTACTGGACCCTGAGCCACTATCGCTTGACGAAATAAAAAATCGAGGATTGTAGTTCTGCGAGTTCGTGTTGCTCATAACTTGTAGATATGATGGGTGAGTCGACAAAGTCCATTGAACTAAGCCACTTGACAACTGGTGTTCATCAGCAAAACCCGAAATTTCTTTGAAATGCTTCAAAAAACCTGATTGTCTGCTGAGGAGCTTTGAATAAGTGTGACTATTTTAATGTCCTTCCGAAGTGCTTTGAAACTAAGCTTCGATTCCGCAGCTTCGGAAACTCCGGGTTGGATTCAGTGCACCTCAAAGTCATATGTAATATTTCAGGGGATTTCAGATCTCTTTATTCGTGTTTGAAAGCCACTTGGGAGAGCATTCAAAACTACAATATGATTATTGGAAGACTCTTAAAAGAGTATCACCGGGAGGTC
This sequence comes from Ceratobasidium sp. AG-I, assembly GCA_015039395.1. NCBI lineage: Eukaryota > Fungi > Basidiomycota > Agaricomycetes > Cantharellales > Ceratobasidiaceae > Ceratobasidium > Ceratobasidium sp. AG-I. Next base: position 11,073 of record MU132449.1, on the reverse strand, counting down.
TATTGTACATACAGTGATCTACTAGATAAAAGTAGCATAAATCTATTGCATTCTTAACAATCAGGGCAGTTACAAAGGGTAGATACGTATGCGACAAGCTGGTACCCAAACGTTAGAACAATCCGCTATAAGACAAGCACCAGCGGCGCGTGAGGAAAAACAAATGCAGCAGGATACCGATTACCAGACACTGGGCGCGGCGTACACAAACGGTTGACTCCTCGACTGGCGCGACGTCCTTCGTTGGGACCTTGACTGGGTCCGCAGACGGCGGTGTTTGGCACGTCGACGAGGCTGGGGATGTCGAGTTGGAGTGAGAAGGGGAAGGAGGAGTTGAGACCGGAGAAGGGTGGGGGTTGGCGTTGAAGTCCGCGCTCTGCTTCCTGGGCTCAGCAGCAGGCGCACGAGCAATGGGAACGGGGGCGGCCAAAGGTGCAGTCGGCGCGGTGCCGTACTCCTTGCGGGCCACGGCCTCAGAGTCTCGGAGGTCTTCGGGCCTGACGTTGAGAACCTGCGAGGCACCCGCACATCTCGCACTCCATCTGATTGATCTTGCGGGGGGTAAACATGCCCCGGCCGACAACACATCACGACTCGTTCGAGTAGATGGTGTCGTAGATCACCTTGGAGGCAATCATGAACGCAGAGATGTAAAGCCGGTGACCGGAAGAGCCACGAGCCGCCGTGAAGCGATGCTTCAGGCGTAAGAGCAGGTATAACGCGCGGGAGGTGACCATAGCGTGCAGGCGTGTTCGGTGGAGGGCGTAGGCCACGAAATGGACAGGACCGGGGATGGCCATGGACTGGGAGGTCGCGGGAGGGACGTCTGAGGAGGAGAAACGGTGACTGATGAATCTGGCGCCAGTCTTCGTCAGGAAAAAGCGCTGGTGCAAATTAGCGCTCATTAGCTCTAATTTGCCGGTTTGCCGGGTTTACCACCCCCCCGGAATTATACGACCTAATTTACCTGATTACACCTGATTTGCTTGGCAAATTTGCGCAAATTTACCCCCGGGCTGTGCAACGGCCACTAACTGACACAATTTGCCAATTCAGGGCAAATTTGCACCAGCGCTTTTTCCTGACGTTCGTGGTGTCCTCATGACTGAAGAACTGGTCGGCAGGCGCCTGGAGTTGAAATATTAACTTCAACTCTGGAATAGACATCGAACGAACTTACGCTAGCAAAGTGTTTTGCGGGGGGCGCTGCTGTGTTTGTAGGGTCCTTTGCGGTTGAAACAACGCAGCGCGGAAAGCGTGTGTGCGATTACTCGGGATCGGATCTGTGCATGGTTAAGAGGAAAGGTTAGTCACAAAGGTGTCGTATCATGGCAAACTGAACTTACTGGGGTTCAAGACGCTTACGCCAGTGCTCCAGCACGGCAAACATGAAGTGAGAGCTGTACTTGTTTAGATAAAATTGATCAAATTCCGAGAGGAGGTCGGTGGACGAGGTAACCCGCAAATCGGGCTCCATCATGTGATATTGCGGTGTGAGTTGACACGTCATGACGATGTCGGACAGTGGGATAACTAGGGCTTGTCGTTTGTTATCGATCGTTGCATGGCGAGTCGTGTACAAGCCAGTAGGCCCCCGTGTTAACTGAGAAAATGGCCGAAAAAGCTCGACGTAGGCGAGTTTTTGATCGCAGACCTCCGACAGGTGTCGTGGAACCTTGAAAATCGTCTTAATGCGACCGGCTTCGAACTCTGCGGTGATTGTTAGGCGACAAGAAAAAAAAAGCAAGAAATTAACTTACGATGCAGTCCTTCTACGCCTGCGGCCGAGTGAGATGCAAATAACACGACATCAAAAGACCCAAAACGTTTCATGCGGCCCTCGTTGTCCCATGAACCTGGGACCGCCCGGACCTGCGCCTTGTGGGGCTCAACCGAGGGGAGGAAAGGGAGGCGAGCGTAAGAAAGTCGGCATCGCGTCCAGACTTCAAATTTGTTGTTGTCGAACAGCGGGAGGGACACGTTGGGGCAAAGCCGGGAGAGGAAACGAAGTGTGGCCGGAATCAAATCGACGGCTCCGTGTTGTTCTGCCAAAAAGGCCGCGGTTTTTCGTCCAAGGGATGGGCGCTTAGCGATTGTAATGGCAGGTGATGGATACCATATCGGGCCATCGACCTCATTTCCGTTCCTACCAGCACTTCCCACGAATCCCTCCATCTCCACCTCACCATCATCGTCAACCTCGCCCTCATCCCCGACCTCCGACTCATTCCCTGCGGAGTTTGGAATTGGGTCGTCGCCGTACTGGAAGTTGGCTGGCAGCCAACCAATCTCCCGTAAGTGTGCCCTTAGTATTGCCCATGATTCCTTGTGCTGAAGATACCTCGCCATTTGCTCTGTAGGATTCACTTTATTCGACGCGCGCCAGCCCTCTTTGACGAAGTCGATATGAAGTCGCTCCGTGGCCTCGGTGTTGTAACCGTCAGTTGTACCAAGCTCTCGAATACTACGGGCGTAGTGACTTATCATGTGTAACTTCGGTATGCCATCAAACATCTCCTGCGTATCGAGTGCCTTTGTCTGTCTACAGATATCCTTGACAGCGTGGAACCCCGCCAAGTCGCCTTCGAGGTCCTCTAGGTCTTCGTCCGAAAGCTCCGGGCGGTGCGCGCGATACATAAAATCAAGGATGTGCCGTGTCGCTTTCACAGCATCGGTTTCTACGCAGCCGGCCATGACAGGTAAGAAAACTTTGGCGACTTGCTTTGCCTCGTTGCCCGTCCACTGCTTGATTACTGATAAGCCGTCTGTAAAGTGTCGGGTCCCCAGGTGCCGCGGCATTCCTCGGAATCGGCGATCGACCTCGCGCTCGCCCAAGATATGCGTGCACCACTTGACCAGGTGATATCTAAATACCCCTTTGTTGAGTTGATGGAGTAGATCGGGCGTGACGCAAAGCGAGATATCCACAAAAGGTAGTGACGCCCAGAACGGCCATGTCGGACGGATTCCGAGGGCTTTGATCGGAGCTGAGTATCCTTGTCTGTTGTCTTCGATTGCGTCCAGCGTTCGTTTCCGTGTACGTTCCTCGTATCGCACTGAATAATTGCCCATTTGGTCACTAGGAACCAGGCAAACCGGGCATCGGTTTTGTCGCACACATGTGACAAGACACTGCTCGGGGAAGTCTCCGATGTACGAGGCGAGGATGGGGTGGACTCGGCGAATGGCTCCGTCGGCACACAGCATCTCGATACCACGAGCCGACATCTCCTTCAACAGCTCTAAGATAGCGCTCATACACGCATGGAAAACCTCCCACGACTTCTCTCGTCGTGCTGTCTCGCCCGAAACACATGCCATATCCGTAATTGGTATGTATCCAATCAGAATCATGGCGTGTTGACTGGGACGCCTCCGCATATCCTTACTGATGTTCCCAATCGACAGGTACACGGGCCAGGCGCGCTTGCTTCCACTCAAGACCGACATTTGAGTTTTGTCGGACGAGATGATAATTGGACACATGGTTGCACCCTTGCCAAGGAGTCCCTGCAAAAATAACGCTAAGTTTGACTCTCAAAAGACGTAAAGATACTTACCTGCATACGCCACCACCAATCGCCGGTAGACATTTCGTTATAGACACGGCTGAGGCGTTCTGCCGAAGTCCAAAGCTTCTGCGGTGCGTAACACATGTACTGAACGAATCGTCGGTCTGAAATTAACTGCCGTACGACATCGACTATGTTACGCAGCCACAAGTCCAACACCTCGACACCGGCGTCGCCCTGTACTCGTATTGTGCGGCGCTCCCACGATGGACCATGAGGTAAGGCATCGATATCGCGATTGAATTCTTTCACATTTTTCCATGGAAGATCTCTGTTCTGTCCGGGTGTTAGCTTGATTGGCGCGAGTGGACTTGGTACTTACTCGCGAGAAGCCCAAAAACTTTCCCCGTTCCTCGTCGCTGATTGGGAGATTTGCTAACCAGTGAGCCACCTCGAATAGGTCCGGATCCTCGAAAATCTCCTTGGAACGTGGTGGGGGCTCTTCGTCGCCGTTCTCCCACCGTAGCGGCGCACCTGCGCTTGGATCTGGGTAGGGCTCCGCGAATAACGAATTGCGTACGCGTCGCAAATTTGGCGACTTGAAAGATAAGTGAATGTTAGCCTTGGTGATCTCAGCTGAATATATTAATAACATACGTGTTCATCACCCATGTGCTTGTCTTCATCTCTGATCTCTTCAATAGTAACTTTGTGCCCTGCTCGCTGTGGCGCCTTGGCCGGAGGCCGCTCTGTCATGCTGTGATCTTGAAGTGGCGGCTCGCCCTCGCCCTCGTCATCCACCAACCCATCACGCTGCAACTCAAATCCAGGCTGATCTGGCGGGGGATTGTGAGGGTATCAAGCCGGGGGAGCTGGGAGGCCGTCGCGACTTGACCGGCCCAAGGTGTGTAGTTGCAGAGCTGCTGTGCGCTTTTCCGAGCAGGATGACTGAACACCAAGATGACGTTGTAGGCCTTGGTGTTTGTCGAAGGATTTGTCGCAATGCGCACAGGGGAATTGGCGCCTTGCTTTGCCCATGGCGAGCAGAATTGGAGGTGGATTGACGAAAGGGGAGTGAGCTGCACGAACTGGGCCAATTTGGTCGCCGTTCGGTTGATGAACTCCGCAACGATTGCAAGGTTAGTGCAGATATTGTGATATTGTCCACAAACGTCATTTTGATTCTCTCGTTGCCTTGGCTCTTGCGTACCGGCATGGGGTGGTGCGCATATGTTCTTCTTTTTGCTGACGCGTATACGCAATCGAAGCGATATGCGCTGCGCTTCTATCCTTATTAGGCTAATTCCCCTGCATACAGCTGTCAATATCGGCCAATTTGGCCAGCATTCCGTTCCTCCTACGTCATACATCAAAGACCAAATTATGATCCTCGGCGCATCAGTGCAGGGTCCTCATTCTCATTTCCGCGCCACCAGAATACTGGTATATCTTGAAGTCCACTCGACTCGTTTTGACACCCCCAAACTTTTTCTTCGACTTCATCCCTGCTCTCCACTTCAATTTGTTTATGTCCTATTCTACACCTACCGACAGTATCGCCCAGTCGCACGCAAAGCGCGAGTGATTGCCTCCACTTCGCTATCGTGAGTTTTTTTTTCTTCTTTTTTTCATTCTGACTCATAGCTGTTGTGTATGGCGTTTGCTGACCTTACAACCAGGGGACCAACCGGCCAACTCGGACACCATGAGCCAGCCAAGCACGACGGCCCCCGAAAAAGCTAGCGCCGTTCCAAACGACAAGGCTGATTTGGGTGGCCACGACGCTCTTGCAAACCCTGATACTCAGCAGACCAATCCCAACAAACGACCGAAGCGAAAAACTATCCCAACCGTGCGGGGTGAATTGGATGGTGAGTTGCCTACCTGATATTCAAATTATCTATTCATAATTTCCCCCTTTTTAGCTAAAGAACGAGCCACCGACCGCCAGCAACACGAAGATAGGATGCACGCAAAGAAGCGCAAGATGGCTGCCGAGGCACGAGGAAACGCATCGCAGCCTGGCCCTCTCCCTCAGGCTCCTAAACGTCCAAAAGGCAAGCGGAATTCTGAGAATATACTCGGTGAGTATTTCACTTGCGCTACTGTCTTGCAATATTGACATATTATTCCACTAAGATTGGCGGCTAGAAGACCTAATCGACGAAGACGACAGACAAATGTGGTTGTGTCATGTCGCGACCCCTGAATGGGAGGTGTGACTTAGAGTATTGGAGTGGGGTTGGTAGCTACTATGGAGCGATGGACTGTGGAGGGTGTGTATACCCGAGGACTAGTTCCTTGCAATGGTGCAGAGGGAGCTAGGTAGAAATGGGGGAAAGTCAAGGTATTTCGACTTGAGTCTCCTCAGTCGAAATCCTGCTGTATATATAGTACTCTAATACAAATAAGAAGCGTATACTAACAATGGTGCGATAGATAAAGGAATGTACAATGGTGTGATAAGAAGTCAGAAGCGTCCGTTGCTAAGTGGGAACCATAGAGACGGAATATTAGGGAAGCGATGTCTTGTCTTAGTAACTCCGAGGGAATTCCGGGGGATTAGGTAACAGGCGCCAGGGTCATGTGACCTAGGAACTGTTCCGATAGGCGCCGGATAAATTCGACAATAAGGGAATAAAATCAAGGGGGTCGATCCAGGGATGCGACATGTCAGGCGTTGTCGCAGCGTGGGCCCATTACCGATGAGAAGCTCAAGCTCCCTACAGTCGAGCTTATGGAGATGTGGACAGATGTTCCCGACGCTAATGTTGTGAAGAGAATTAATGATAATTACCGCAACGTGAGTTTGTATTTTCTCTCCCGATTGGTTCCATGTAGATCTAACCTGGAGGTTAGATTGAAGTCACTGGTAACTCTCAGTGTGTAGTCCCCGACCCGGTTCGTGTCAAAACCGAGGGGCGCGTAGTCTCCAACCCGGTTCACGTCAAGATCGAAGGCGCTAATCAAGCGCTCACCCCCGACCGTCGCGCGGTATCTGGCGCCAAACTACAAGGCACAGATCACAAAACCATTGGCATTGGAAACGCCCGTCCATTTAGTGAACACCCACGTGCCTCGAACGGAAAACCTGGTCTCATTGAAGGCGCACCTATCATGACCGATGATGAAATTCGTACGTACTTATATTTAACTCTCCCGTTCTATCATACACTAACTTCAGCATTAAATATACAGGCGAGTTCCGAATGAAGTATGGCCACCTCGACCTTTCAGACTTCAAGCAACTCAAGTCTACCGATCCTACTCCACGCCACCATCCCTTCCCGCCAAGCTCCCGCCCTCCTGGTCCCCCCAATCCTTCGGACAAACCCGCCGCAGCAAAAGCTTCCTCTGCTCCTCGTACAAACCCTGGGCCGCCCAATAACAAATTTTCACTCCCATCTGGCGCCATTTACGAAAGGTCTACAAGGAACAACACAGCAAAGCGCGCACCCGAGCTTGATCGCCCCGGCGCCTCTTTGACCGCACGGCAAGCGCAACGATCAGCACTGAAACGAGCCGGCGCTCAGCCTAAGCCGGCGTATACGAACGTCGCACCCCGGCCATGGCCTGTGAATCCCCGACTGGCGCAAGTTGACACATACGAGGAGAACGAGGAGGATAACAACGAGGATGTTGTGATTGTGGAAGAGGAGGATGGGACGCTGGCCGGTACGTGTATTTACATGGAACTGGTTTGCGTAACTAATGCTCGCATTTAGGTTCGAAAAAACAATCTAACAAGGAGACGAAGAAGTCCCAGGCTCAGCTATGCAAGTTTGGTCCCGCCGAAAGCATGGTACAACTATTGAAGGAGCGAGTCCACCTCTTCGTCCTCGTCAAATGCGGGTTTGCGGACATTCTCCCCAGCAATACGTACATCGATCCTCCCCCATACGCTGACGCCGAACACGAAGCCGAGTGCGAAGACGATCGACATATCTACGCCAACCTTTTGGACAAGTGGCTTGCAACCGAGTGGGAGGTGCTCCATCGGAAGAAGCGTCGTGGACTACCACCACTCGAACTTGAAGACCCTCATTGTCGTCATGTGAGTAGCCTGCCCATACAACACTGAACCCCGGGCAACCCAATTAACCCTCAAGCAGGTTTGCCAGCAAATGTCCCGATTTCGGAACGAAAACAAAGCTGCGCTTCAGCCGCTTATTCCACTTTATTACGGTCTGAAGAAGCCGGGATTCCATCGAAGCAACATTGAACTTGTCGAAAGCCTTCTGCCCAGCGCGTTCCATCACTCGGTGGGTACATTTTAGTTATAGTTAACTATCTGCTAACCCGCTCCCTATTAGGACACAGCCGCCAAGGATCGGGCATACCACCACCCGATTATACGAGACACGCTACTAGCAATCTGCTTCAACAGAGGCAGCAGCAGCCTTGGTATCAAATACCCAGCAGAATTCACGCTTATTCCGTTGGCGACAATTGCTCTGATCTGTTCAATTGTAAGTTGTCTTAACTTGTCATCAGTGCCACCTAACCGTTGAATAAAGGCACGCCACTTGATCCTGGAATTTGGCAGCGGAGAGTACTGTTCGTCGAGCCTTAGGGCCGAAGATCAAGCCCCGTATTACCAGAAATATCTGAACGATTTGCGCGAAAGGTGCCAACCCACAGCACACGGGAAACGCATTCGGAAGCTACGACGTGCATTGTACATGGATTGCATGTGAGTACTGGCGTCTCATCCGTGCCACCTCAGCTCATAAATCTTCTACACCCGCAGTACAACTACACCCGCTGTTGCAGCGCCCGAGCCCAAAGAGTCCGAAGCGAAAGAATGGGGACCCGACTCGGATGATTCCGAGCCGGAGGGGTACGAGAACTTCAAGCTCCTGCCACGCGAGGAGACCCCACCGGGCGATTCCCCGTCTCCTCCAAACGCGCCACCCACTCCCTCAAGTGCCCCTCGTCAACAGCAATTCTCCCGTCAATTGCCCCCCGCTCGTCGTCTTATCTCACCAGTTGCTGGGCCTTCGCGTCCCTCATTTACTACTCGGCACTCTGCGTTCCCGACTGATCAAGTGCCAGGTACTCCTGGTAGCGAAGAGGAGATGGATGAGCTGGATGATGACCCTACTGATCTCAGCCCCGAAGACCAAATAGTCTACTATGGGGAAGGAGAGGAGACCATGAAAGAGGACTAATTACGAACTTCCGAACCCCAACTTATGTATATACTCAGCCGTGTTCATTCTTATTGCTTTCTTTCTGTCTTTTCCGAAACCTTGAGTGCCTTTCTGAAGCTTTCAAGGCTTTCCCAAAGATTTTGATATCTCACCATTCCGAGCTCATTATGCTTTGATTGTGATTGTTTGAGCTTCGCATTTGTATCTTTAATGTTATGTATATATATGTTATGCAGTTTATAGCAACCTACAATGCATATTATAGGCTACTGTGTTGCAACTAAGGGTGATTTGGGTCTAATATCAACTTTCCGAAGCACTCGAAGGCCTCTGCCTTTGGTTTGAATCCCTTCAAATCATCATTCGGTTTGTTCAAAGCACTTCAAAGCTTCATGGGTAGATTTGAAGAGGCTTTGAAACTGTTCTATAGCATCCTCTGAAGTGGCTTTGAGGACATCATATAGAGTATTTGAAGTGCTTCTGAGTGCTTCCAAAAACTCATAATGTCTTAGAATAGACTTCAAAAAAAGCAACGTAGCACCTGAGGGATTTCAGTGCTTTCCGGCTTTGAAGCGCTTTGAAGCGCCTCAAAGAAATTTACACTTTTGCTGATGTTGATCGACCTGTCCCAAGCACGTGACATATATGAGATCAGGTGACACCACCACACCATGCCACCTAAACGTCGAAATATTCGCAAAATGTCTCCCTTCGGCGACCAAGCTGTTGCACCAGTCCCTCCTCCCCCAGAAATGGTGGCCGATCCGTCCAAACCCACTTATGAAGAACTCCTGGAAGTCAACGAACACTTCAAAACCAAGTTTGCTGAGCTCAAATCTGGTTTCCAGCAACTCAATCACATCGCTACCCTCCTGCCTGCCCAGCCCATGTTCCTCTCCTCCCTTCCTGCCCGTGGCCCTCTCAAACAAATCGTTCGTAAATTTATGTCCTGGCCCCTGTACGACATTCCCGTGAACGCGTCCGAAGCGTTCTCTTGGGCAGTTGGTCTGGACCGGGTTCTCCTTGCGTTCACAGACAACTCTGGTGGCACCGCGAATGTCTTTCCGGTCGACTGCGTAGAGCCCGCCATTCTTCTCGGATCCCTTTGTCGAAACCTCCTCACCTGCCTCAACTCTGTTGACGATATGATTGCCAGGCGCTCCCTCCCTGTGAGGCGCCCTTGCCCTGACTCTTGTCCTGCTCCGGACTTGTGTCTTGCCATGGCCGTCGACCCTCCCACCCCTCCTGCCTGCGTTGAGCAATCGACTCAGACCGACCCTCCTCCCTCGCCCCCTGCCCCACCCCTCTATACTGAGCAATCTGCCCAGTCAGACCCTCTGCCCTCGCCTATTCCCACACCCTCTGCCCTGCCCTCTGACCCTGTTCCCAGCCCGACCGGCCCGTCCTTTGCCCGCGTGGCCTCCCGTGCCCCCAAGGACCCTGGCCCCCAGTCTCGGCCTCCGAAGCACAAGCCCAAGGCCCCAGCCCCTCCTGCGCCTAGCGCAAGAGACCCGATCCGGTTTGTGGCGAACTTTGGTGGCACGCCGCCTCCCTCTCTCTTCTCCACCCCTCACGCCGACCTTTTCCATCGCCTCACCCTCGCCCTCTCCCTGCACACGCATATCTCGGGTGTTCGCCTGCTAGGTGCGCACTGGAACAAGGCTCGCAACCTCGTTCTCGCATTCCCGCCGGACTCCCCTGAGACTGCCCTCCTCTCTGCCCTCCCCGTCCTTTGCTCTACCCTCCACCTCGAACCCTCCACCCCTCTCTCTCGCATCACCACGTGGTCGAAGGTCATGGTGTCGAGTGTCCCTGCCCGGGAGCATGTGGGTTTGCCTACGTACTCGGAGGACGCTCTTCGTGAGTCCTTTGCCGCCAACCCCTCTTTCACCTCCCTCTCTGTTACCTGCCCCCCTCGCTGGATCCGCAATCCGGCCGCCATCACTGGCGCCCACTCCTCCTTCACCCTCTCCTTTGAAGACCACGACAGCTCCGTTAGGCGCACGCTTTTGAAGTCGCGTCTGTTTGTCTTTGGTGCACCGGTCGTCGTCAAATCCTGGATTGAACGCGCCCCTGCTAGGCCTCGGCTACCCCTCCCTGCTATGGATCTGTCTAGTTAGCTTCGCTGACTGTGCGCCCTCCTGCCCATTTGTTTTGTTATTTACTGTCTTGTTCCCTCCCACCCCCGCGTATGGTTGTATCTGCTTTTCTGTACCGGTTTTGCGGATGTATGACTGTCGCGTACTCGGTGCTCCCCCCCTCTTGCTCCCCTCCCCTCGCTTATTGGTCCCCGGGTTTTTCCTCACACCCTCTTCTTCCGCCTCCTCTGTCTTGTGTCTCTGTTTTCTTAGTTGTGGCCAGCGTGTTTTGACCTAGTGCTCATGTAACGCTTTATAAATGTACCAAAA
>MU132446.1:0-22292 GCA_015039395.1 Ceratobasidium sp. AG-I | reverse complement strand
ACTCCGGGGGATTAGGTAACAGGCGCCAGGATCATGTGACCTAGGAACTGTTCCGATAGGCGCCGGATAAATTCGACAATAAGGGAATAAAATCAAGGGGGTCGATCCAGGGATGCGACAATGGAGCGACTCGTATTTAAAATCAAAACGAGGAGGCCAGGTAAGTAATCAGCCTTACCCAAACACGACGCGTCAAGGAACTTGACCCTCACTCCTTACCCCTTTCCTATGTTCCTGCCAGCCTCTTCCTTACTTCTCGTTTTATATTTCATGATTTTCTTTGCAGGTCCCTCCCCCTTTCGCAACGGCGCGTCCGAACTACATGGCTATAAAAAACACGCAGATATATTCAGTCACCGGGCCTAGTGCATTTCGCTTATGCCTCTATGGGATCCTCCCACCGCACACCAAATCTTGTGGACCCTGCCAACACCTCCCTGCACTCGTTTCCGTTATCATGCCGAACCTAGACCAGCGCCTGACGTATTTATTTACTTGGTTGTGATAGTGATTTATGTCTTGTTCTCCGAGGAGCAAACAGATCCTTGCGGTCGTACCCCTCTTCACCTTGTGGCGGTCTCCTTGTTTCGGCTTGCTTGCAGAGCGGCGCACGGCCCACTCACAACACGGGCAAACAATCAGCCTCAGGCTCCATGCTTTGCCATTCAAACATACCCAACCACCACTATCACCCGAGCTCTAATTCACTATACCACCACTATTGCATAAGTTCTGCTTCTTTATATCCACTCCTAGAAAATGGCCCGCTCGGATAAACCCGTTGTTCAATCGCCGTCTATAGCGTATGTTCGATCGAGAGAACAAAGTCCTCGAAACCACTCCAGTCGCTGAACTTTGCCTTACATCCTCCCTAGGGCTACTCCTGTCCCACCCGTGGCTATAGACCTACAAGTCCCTGCTCTTGCCGTAATACTTGCTGACGCTGGGCCGCCCCTAGCCTTTCTAGCAATCGCTACACACGAAGGTGTCCCCCTAGACCATACAGAAACATCCCCTGCAACCTTCCCTGTTTTAGGCCTCTAAACCCACCTACCAAACGGCGCAGAAGTAGCAGATGTATTTGACATTAACTCTCCCTTTCAACGTTCCCTACATAGAATTTTGCTCACTAACGACCAGGCAAACAGTGAATAATCCTCATTACCAAGGTCAGTTACATCTATTACCTTACCCTTCGACAAGATGATGCTACACCTGCCACCCAGGCTAATATGCAAATACAGGGATTCAATTAGCTGACGTTACCTGAATCGAGCGTTCCACGGCTCAGTTCAGGTAATATCAGTCCGACACACCCTACTTCTTCAGCCTTCCTCTCCCCGCCTTCTGGTTTGTTTAATACGAATCCCATCTCGTCAACTTACACCACCCCAGACCTTCAATGCAACTATTTGTCTCACATTCTCGCCACATTCCCGTTTGCATAAACGCACATGTAACTTTCCCATCCTCCATAAACAGCATGTATGGAACAAAGTCACGCATCACATGATTGCAAACAGTTTCTTACCGAGCCCTAATGTCCAAGCCATTCTTGATCTATCAGGGACACTGTTTGGCTTCAACTCGTAGAATACATGCGTGCAGAACTCAACGATAACCCCCTATTTAAATGAGATTTCTGTGATTGTCGGCTGTGTCTAAAACACAAATATGTGTTTGTGAGACAAAGCGTGAGACACCAGTCCTTGAGACAGTCACGTGTTGGCGAACTCTGAGCCAATGAGAGTATTCAAAATAACAATGACTGGTTTGTTACTTTTGGTCACACCGCAAGCGGCACTGAGTTATCTACTATCCGCCGATATGTTATGGTCCCACAGTGTACATAAAATCACTTTACAGCCTTCAAGTGGGGTTAATCGTATAAAGCGGTTGAAACGCTAAGCAGGTTTCAGTCGAGAACATTGAAACACGAAAGGGTGGGCGTTTGTGTAACTGTCACAAGCGCCAAATTGCCAAGATTCTCCGTCACACGTCTTCCAAGGGCATATCTGATGATGGCAACATTAGCTACAAGCATGAACGAAATACTATCAAGTCTAGCATGACTGAAAGTGCCTGCAGCAGCTTTTGAGTTGTTTAGTTCCAAAATGGTGGGTTTTTCCTTGTGCTGTCTCAAGGACCCGTAATCCACTATAGCTGTTAAACAACCAGCTAATGGAATCTGGTCTGAAATACACGTCGTTCACGCATGTATTGCTGTATAGATCAATTTCAATCCATCACGCATATGTTCTGAATCACTTCAGATGGAGTTTTACTTTCAAATCATGTATATCGTAAAAGCTAATTCCACATACATTGCATCCCCATCTGCCATGTTCTAAAGGTTCTTGTGACTTGTACAAAATAAATCTAGGTCTGTCCCTAACGGATAGGCCACCAATTCATATCCTGTCAAATACCACAGCTCGATAATGAGATAAGTTAAAATAATGCTGAGATGAAGGGACAGCAGTCATGGCTGGCTATTCTCTAAGGACACCTAGTAAAGCTTTCCCATAGCTAAGCATTCTATACATTGCATTTCCTAAGTTCATCACTAAGACAAAATGTATCAAGTAGAACGCACCTCGGCGCATAATGCCACATCAGCTTTGCACCAGCGTGGGAAAATCAGGGTGGCCAGAGATTTGAGCCAGGGATTTGGGTGCGGTCCTTTTCATTTGACCGGAACAGGTAAGGTTAGAGAGCGGGCCACATTCCGGTGTGCACAGGATGCGATTGTACTAGTACCAATCCCAGGGCAGGCTATAAAACTACTGTGTCAATAGTCAATTACCACCCATGGTCTCCTCCATTGTATTCTTATAATCCGCTATCATTGTCTTACTTCCTCCTTGACAAATGGCTCGCCAAACCTATGCTATCTCACAAGCTGCACGGGTGCCCTCAGCTCCCAATGCACCTGCACCCCGTCTGGTTGAACGCCGAGGGATATGCCTTATGGCCCTTCACATACTTCTATTTATTTATACAACTACCCATGCTCAACAACAGCTAAATGCAGATCTAATCTTCACCTATGTTGAATTATTCGCCGTCATTAATGTCGGCATCGCCGTGATGGTGACCCACGTCCCAACTCCCACCCAGCATGCTGAGCCTATGGTTCAGAGCTCACTGCTACAATCGTTGTTTGGGATTCCAAATACACACACCGCCCAGGAGGACCACACTGAGTAAATATTGACCTATTAGAGGTATTGGTATTCACTCACAGTATGCGCTCTAGTGCTAACTACTCGTACTTCCAACTAGACGATGTCCACGCAAGCCTCACCTAGCTGTAATTGACACTCACGGCGCTCACTATGACTAGGTGTTCTTTGCCGATTCTATGGATAACACACAACACACTCAATCTTTCAACCCATTTCTGTATTTCGTTAGTGTATGCTATGAAGTAGGGATGTCGCGCGAGCATTCCCGCACACCCGCATCACGGGTTACTCAATAGCATCAGCTGACGAATGCTATAGAGTAACCCTTGATGCGAGCATGCGGGAATGCTCGCACGACATCCTTACTATGAAGTAGTCCCAGGTTAATTTCTCTTATTTTTTACGCCAAATAATCAGTTTCGCTCTTATTTCTTATCTTCGAGGGTATAGAGTACAATAGTCCAAAAAACTGCAACGTCTGGAAAATTTATCCAAAGGATCATGATACCTACTTCTCCAACCAGAATGCTGATGATTATGTGGTTGGTGAGATTGACCCAAACGACGCTCATCCCAACCAAACAAGCCACACCTATGCCTCGGGGAATGTGGCCTTGAACGAACAGGGTAAAAAGTCCAAGCTACAAGCCTTGGATTCTCAGCAAACTTCAATTACCGAGCGATCTTTACAAATAGGGGCCTTTGAATCCTATGTGGATAAAGGTAAAATGTGATAAATGCGATGAGCCGAATAAGAAAATCATCATCATCAATCACTCCGATTAGCGTCGATAATGTCTAAACGCGGAGTAGGCCCATCCCCGAGTGTCTGGGCGTCGTTCCTGGACCACTGAACGTCGCCGCAGCACTCGTTGTCGACGCAGGGAGCGCTTAGCGCGTCCCCTACATTTATTGAGAGCAGAAAAAATACATAAATGGGCGAATAAAGTGTACATCACGCCCAGGCATTCCACAGCAATACACTCGTGTATAATAGTAGATTCTAGTAGTATATGCCTCTGATTCATTCAAAGTGACTTCTGGAGAGTTCAATCTCCATGTCAAACTTTTATTGCTGCTTGACGTCATACACATTTACATAGCTGAAATGGCGATCTCGTTTTCCGGTCAATATGCATAGTCTATCGCATGTACTTCACTCCCACTATCACTATGTGGAGGAATAAACATTTGTGTCCTCCAAGCCAGTGATGTCGTGACCGGGTCATGGTCATGACCCCTCGACCTCCGACCCGGGTCGGCGACTAGGTCATGACCTTGGGTCAGCCGGGGGTCGAGGGTCATCGGCAATGATAGCCGCTGAGTCAGCTCACTATTCCGCATATGTGCACTGGCTGTTAAGGTCGACGTATGTACTTTAGAGATTCAAATCACACTCACTGTCCCTCTAAACCTACCTCTCTGACTTCACGATGCATTGGGTATATTGAATTAGCGTCTTTATCGAAACCCCCAGGGTAGACAATCGAATTGTCTATGCGATGGTGCCCCTGATGACACGTGAGTATCTGTTAGCCTTCAGTACATAGTTTTTATTCCTGCCGGTATTAGTGGTACCTTCGGGCAGCCTACACGCATCCCGATTGTGGATATTCTTTTGATTTGAGGTTGTGTCTGTAGATAACACACCACTGGGTCCTCGACGAACTATGAATATGTATAGGAAAGAAGGCATGAGGGGCTCGAAGGATGAGTAGAAATATGTGGAAATTATTTAATCTAATCAGTTACCAGATGATTCGGACAGCGCGGATGTTGTAGGATAAATGCATATATTGCCTAGTTAGGTAAATGTCACAGATAGATTAAGCGCTGACCCTCTCGACCTCTTGACCCGGTCATGGGTCACAAAGGTCATAGGGTCATGACAGGGTCATGACCCAAGGTCATGACATCACTGCTCCAAGCAAATAATAATTATACTCATGAAGGTGACATTGACTGACTACTAAAATAAGAGATAGAGAGGTACCAGTACTCGGCTTTCACTGTACCCTCTAATAATTTATTTTTCAATCCTCGTAGTCTGACTACATGGATGCAATCGCCAATCAGCTACACAAGCTCTTAAAGGTCTTGCAGCACATGATCCTCACTGCAATGCAACGGCCACAGACAATGCGATATGTATTTAAATGCCTTGCAGCAATAATAGATCACCTGCACCATAACTGTATCTACATCTGTGCGAATTTAGAAAAGATTCAGCTGATTGCGCGACGAGCTACAGGCAAGTCTTTGCCACAAAGTGCTGCAATACTTTTTGAAATTCAGACTGCTGTAGGCAGACTTTTGCATTTATTGTCGATTCCAGCAGTTATCTGACCAATTTAAGTCAGACAAAGTAGACGGGGCATATGGAAGGGATGATAAGAGTGTCCCGACACAGTCTGAGAACAGGTTGCCAAGTAGACAATGGCGCATACATGCACCTTTCTAGGAGTGCATTCCCCCCTTCTTCACACCGCCACTTGGAACTCAGTCATGATAGTACTACTCCAAGGGGTCTCGAATTTATTTTAGACACTTTATGAGTGAATTCTATATATCATGGCAACAAGTCTCATAGTAAAATATGTCTCATATACGATATGCAGCATACACCCCTTTTATACAAACGATATTGAGCCATAATGTACTAGCTAAGTGTACCTAATAATTGGTGTGAGAATGCCTTGTATCACAGAGAAAGTACTGTTGAAGTTCCAGAATCTTCTGATTCACGCAACAGATTTTATAGAGCAAGCATTACCGCTGCTGCGCTTTTTCTAGGATTCTACTATGAAGATTCACCCATAAAAGAGATGTGGTCATGGTATGCTCTATAAAATCTGTTGCGTGAATCAGAAGATTCTGGAACTTCAACAGTACTTTCTCTGTGATACAAGGCATTCTCACACCAATTGTTAGGTACACTTAGCTAGTACATTATGGCTCAATATCGTTTGTATAAAAGGGGTGTATGCTGCATATCGTATATGAGACATATTTTACTATGAGACTTGTTGCCATGATATATAGAATTCACTCATAAAGTGTCTAAAATAAATTCGAGACCCCTTGGAGTAGTACTATCATGACTGAGTTCCAAGTGGCGGTGTGAAGAAGGGGGGAATGCACTCCTAGAAAGGTGCATGTATGCGCCATTGTCTACTTGGCAACCTGTTCTCAGACTGTGTCGGGACACTCTTATCATCCCTTCCATATGCCCCGTCTACTTTGTCTGACTTAAATTGGTCAGATAACTGCTGGAATCGACAATAAATGCAAAAGTCTGCCTACAGCAGTCTGAATTTCAAAAAGTATTGCAGCACTTTGTGGCAAAGACTTGCCTGTAGCTCGTCGCGCAATCAGCTGAATCTTTTCTAAATTCGCACAGATGTAGATACAGTTATGGTGCAGGTGATCTATTATTGCTGCAAGGCATTTAAATACATATCGCATTGTCTGTGGCCATTGCATTGCAGTGAGGATCATGTGCTGCAAGACCTTTAAGAGCTAGTGTATCTATGAACTCATTATTGCAGAGCTAAGAAGCTGTGCTTCACAATCCTACTTCATACAGTTGCACATCTCGGTCGCTCCGCTTTGACTTGTTGCTCCACCCAGATTACTGCGGTTTGCAAAACCTCTTGCCGGTTAGGGCTTTTGATGGCATCTGGTGGCAGGAGCCGGAAAACAGAGCCAAGAACAAAACACGCTGTAGCATAGTGGTATCCAATGGCATAGAAGAAATAAATACGTATTCGAGATCCCTAAGACAACGCGCATCTTTTGGTATAGGTATGTTGTAAATATTCGAAGGTTTGAGAAATCGCTCCCCTGACTCAACATCGCGTTTTCCGTCGCGTGAATCACTGTTTTGCGCTAGCTATAAGGTCATAACCAATATAAGAACATCCTAGATCAATTATCATTCAAAAAAAACCCGATTCTACATGAGTTCTATGGGGTGTTTTGCTGCGGGTGAAAACGGGATTCCGAGAAAGTTGTAAATACCTATAAGAACGGTCTCTAAACTAGCTTTTTATGCTATATAGCATATCTTAATATGTTTGCAGCCACTCTAGATATCATAGCTAGCGCAAAACAGTGATTCACGCGACGGAAAACGCGATGTTGAGTCAGGGGAGCGATTTCTCAAACCTTCGAATATTTACAACATACCTATACCAAAAGATGCGCGTTGTCTTAGGGATCTCGAATACATATTTATTTCTTCTATGCCATTGGATACCACTATGCTACAGCGTGTTTTGTTCTCGGCTCTGTTTTCCGGCTCCTGCCACCGGATGCCATCAAAAGCCCTAACCGGCAAGAGGTTTTGCAAACCGCGGTAATGGCAAAGGTGTGTGTATTTATTTTGTGTGCGCTGCTATTCGTTTACTGAGGTAAATGCACATTGTCCAGGCCTACTTAAGTGTATTTTCCAAGCCTGTGAGACGAAAGCGTCCTTCGAAGAAGCAGCTATCCCCAGAGGCGCAGCAGAAGCGGCCACGGAATCAGACACAGGAGTCATTCGCATCCCTCCCCTCCATGAGTGCCGCACTTTCAGTCGATAGCTTAGCTAGTAATAGTTTGCTCGTCCCAGCTGAGTCTGAAACAGGGGCGGGCGATGGCTCTTCCGACGACGAGTCCGACAGTGAGGCTGACGATGCAGAAGCGCTTGCCGGCGACAAGATTGTTATTGACAAATAGGAGTACAACAAGGCCGCAGTCACAGCCAGCTTCAACCTGGCGTTCTCGGATGTAGAGAAACGGTTTGGTGTTATTACTCTTTTCAATTGTTTTTGCCGGCCAGGGTTTTGGTGCTTGGAGAAAGAAAAGTTGCTCCTCAACCAGAACACGGATATCTCGGGCTACGGAGCGATTAGAGACATATAAAGTATATATTCGGAGTCTCCTTGTCTGGGCGCAGGGCCTCATGTACATTAAATTCAAATTGAACTGCTTTTGACCAAAAACACTATGAATTGACACTCTATCACCCATTGTGGACTGCACAGTGCTCTAAACCCGCTCAAACTTCGCAAAAGTGTGCTTCGAGGTCCATATGAGGGCCTGGGGCTCAATAAATTTGATTCCAACTGAGAACACAAGAAATATGAGTGTCGAAGTACCAGAATCTTGCATATACTGACTAATGGTGGCTTAGTTTTGGTCTGTGTTCCGGATAGAATATCAACTATAACATTTTAATCTCATATTAGTCTTACTTTGTATACTTCCATAAAGTTTGAGCAGGGTCAGAGCACTTTACAGCCCACAACGGATGATACAGTGTCAATTCATAGTGTTTTTGGTCAAAAGCAGTTCAATTTGAATTTAATGTACATGAGGCCCTGCGCCCAGACAAGGAGACTCCGAATATATACTTTATATGTCTCTAATCGCTCTGTAGCCCGAGATATCCGTGTTCTGGTTGTGGAGCAACTTTTTTTCTCCAAGCGCCAAAACCCTGGTTGGCAAAAATAATTGAAAAGAGCAATAAGATACCCCAGAGCGACCGGTCTCACGCCCAACAACTCATCACCAAGGTATGCTTATATGCTATGCTGTTATTCTGGTGCTTATATTGACGTCTACGCAGGTTGCTGGGCTAGCGAAGCGGGCGCATGATACCGCATACATCTAGCACCAGTTTGAAGACCATTTTGCAACGATTCCTCACCTAAATCGATCTCAGAAAAGCGCCTTGGTTCGACGTGTGGTTACTCGTTGGAATACTGACATGGATGCACTGCAAAGTCATGTTGACTTTTGTCCTGCTGTTGAACTGCTCATAGCCGATCGTAACTTATCGTTGAAGCAATACCAACTCACCAACACGCAATGGGAACTTGCTGGACAGCTTATTGCTGAGCTTAAGGTACGCTTTCATCTTTAGGGGAATCGTTGGTGTTCTTTTACTAATACAATTCACTTTCCCATAGAGCTTCGAACGTCTTAAGAAGCTCTTTGCTAAGACAGAAGTCCCAGCAATTCACCAAGTAGTCGCCGTACTACTAAAGCTTCAGGACCGACTCTTAGCAAGCGTAGAAATCCACCAGCTACCAACAGTCCTCTCCTGCGAGTGGCTACCTGGGCTACGTTGGATGTGTTTGACAAGTATATGCGACTGTTTGAAGAGTCCAGCATCTATTGGGTCGCTCTTGGTGAGTTATCCCTTGTTTTGAATGCCTTCGAGGTATATTCTCACGACATTTCTAGTTATGTGTCCTCATTACAAACTCAAATGGTGTTGTGCTCGAAAATATGGCAGCCCACAAATCAAGCGCATCGAAAGCCTGGTACATATAACCTATAAACATATGACGATCGCTTCTCCAGATCAACCTAACCAACAAGCCACCGAGAACTTGATCGATAACGCCGATGAGGTGAAAGAGTATGTCTGAAATTGTTTTGCCAGCGACTAATTGGGATCACTAGGGTTTCGACGCTGACTGGCTATCAGACGAGATAGGAGCAAGCTCGACTCGTCCGCGCAACGATACAATTGAAGGGTACCTTCAGGCGCCACTAGTATCTCTGCAGGCGCTTCGTCCAGGCGGTTTACTTGAGTACTGGGCCAGGCAACAAAAACTCACCCCCCGAGTGGTAAATTTTGCTTTGAGCATCCTTAGTGCACCTGGTACATGTTTGCCCTTTCTCTCTCAAATTTCATCTTACTGAGGGTAATTTAACTGCTTAGCATCATCCGTTGATGCCGAACGAGCCTTCTCGGGCGGCCGACTTACTATCAACCATCTGCAGCATGCGATGGGCGAGCTCACTTTCGAAGCCAAGATGGCTCTTGGCTTAATACCCCACGACTTCCTTCCGTCGATTCAGCTACCGCAATACTTGCAGGTAAGGTCCGAGAATAGTTCAATGTGCTTGTATAGTTTATTAGTCATATAATTGTAAATGCCCGGGCTCCACCCGTGCCCAACCCGTATTGCAATCACCACAGTGGGCAATAGGGCTCCGTAAGAAAGCTTTCTTACCAAACCGCGTTTCATGCAAACCTCGAAAACCGTGGTTTGTAACCTTTGTAACGGTTTCTAACCGGTTTGCTAGCAGGTTCGAGTTGTGGCTGTGTGCATCTAGCATATGATGAATAAGATGAATAAGCTGACAATTGCAAGCAATGCCCGACGCCGGCGTGCGTATAAAGGGCGGGGGAGCGCATGGAGGCGCACTTCGTTACTTCACTCTGCTCGCGCCCTCCACTGGTGGTGTCATGGCTGATATATCTAGCGCTTCCTTGGATAGCCGTCTAACAAATCTCTTGCACCACCTTTCTGTACTCCCCGATTATCTATCCGATCATCCCAACGTATACCCGTTTAGTACTTTCTCACTTGCCCCGCACGAAGTCGAGCACTACGGCACTCCCCAAGGCGCTTTGAGTCATCATCTTGAATTGGTCTTTGGGTCTAGATATGGGAATCAAACCATCCAGTTTAGGGGCCGGGGGCCTTCATTGGTGGCCGTAGTTTCTGTATTTCATCGTTATATTTCAGGAGAGGAAGGCGAGAATGTATTGTTGTGGAAATGGGTGGAGGATTTGACACATGGGGCGATTGAATGCGCTAAAAATGTGAGTCCGTATGTGTTTCTACTTTTGTTCATTTGCTAATTCCTATCTAGAAATCGATGGCAGAGGCCAAAGCTGTTTCAACAACACGGAAACGACGGGCACCGGCTACTGAAATGAATACCGAGCTCGCGAAGCGACGGCGAGTGCCACCAGCTCAGGCGGCAGCGGCGAAAGCAGCAACTGCTGTGAAGGTATGTGTATTGTAGCTCTTTCGGGCGATATTTTTGAAACCTAATCATTGCTGGGATAGTATTCCTATGACCCACTAGATCTCGAGGATGAGCCTGAGACTGTCCGATCCAATGTCGGGCGCTCTAGGGACGAGCTGCTGGACAAACTCACTAAGCCATGTCGCTCTATCACTAACCCCACAGTGAGGCGGTTTAGGTGTAAAGGGGCAGGGTGCGGGTGGTCTTGCGCCGATCCTCGGAGCTCTTCCCGAGTACTTAGACACGCAAGGGAGTGTAATGGTATCGACATCGAGCTTCGTCAACAAGCCAATCGAAGTAGCGCCTCAAGGTCTCTTGCCGCCCGACTCCAGAGTCATGCTTCCACAAACCAAGGCTTAGATGAGCTTGACGAATCGGAGAAACATCGACTGAAGGCAGAGAAAGTGAATCACGCGCTGCTAAAGCTTATCTGCGATCGTATGATCCCTCCATCTGTGGTCGATAGCCCAAAGTGGCATGATTTTGTTCATGCACTAGACGAAAGCGTTACAACAGCCTCAGGTAGTACGATAGCAGATAACTTTGTATCAACTGAGGCGGCGTACGTCCGAGACGAGTCAATCAAAAGGCTTTCGCAGTGTCAAAACCTTACTCTGTCATTTGATGGGGGCACCACTCGTGGTGGAGAGTCTGTCTATACGGTGCATGTGACGGATCCGACGACACGCGAAGCGTACTTGATTGAGGGCAGTGAAGAGACTGGAGTGTCCCACACGGCTGAACACATCCGGGGTATCTTAGATAAGGTATGTATGCGCATATACGTCGTTTAATCGCTGAAGCTGATTGGTGATGCTTTAGATAATTACCGACATTGGGCCTGATCGGTTTGCTTGTGTGGTATCTGATAACACAGGCAATACACGAGCAGCTCGAAACCTCCTTGAACAGCAATACCCCTGGTTTACTACGCTTGTTGATGCGTGTCACCAGCAAAACAACACCGCGAAGGACATCGGGAATCTTCCCTATTTCAGGCTATGTAGCTCTCAGCTTAGGTCCATTGTGTCCTTTTTCCATCACTCTACCTATGCTAAGCGACACTTGGCTGCTTTATGCATTCGCCACCATATCCACGGAGCAATCAGTACGATTGGAAACACTCGATTCGCTACTTATTACTATGCTGCTCAGTCGACGCTTCGTTGTCTTCCACTTATTCTCGAGCTACTTTCTTCAGGGGTACTGTCGCTCAATTCAGTACGTTGCGTTTCAGATTTCGCTATAATTTTACAGCTAACAAATCGTTACAGGGCTCTCAGATTTACTGGATGCTTGACCTGGCCACTCTCCAAAAGTTCACAGAGCAGCTTCGGCAGTTTGTTGCCGTTCTAGAACCTCTCGCTCGCTCTATCAAATGCCTCGAGTCAAGCCATTCCACGGCTGCTGATGTTTATCTCTTCTGGCTTGCTGTATTGGCTCGATATCACGAGCTGTTCATTGGAAACAACACGCTGCAAGGTATCGGCTTACCAGGCTCGGTAATGAAAGACATCAAGAGCATCATCAATGGGCGACATTCAGAGATGTTTCAAGGCGACTCCCAACAGGTTTACCTTGCGGCTTTCTTCCTTGATTTTCGTGAGTTCTTGTATATCTTTATTTTATAGTTTAGAACATGAACTAACCACCGCATATATTCAGGATTTCAAGGCTCAGATATCTTCAAAACCCGCCCAGCAAACCCACTGCTGTCAACCAGCAGCTGGATTTCCAATTCGGCAGCAAACAGAGGAGCCAGCATGGTCCCAATCGACCAGGACCTTCAAGATTCAATAGCCGCATATACCCTGACTGGAAGTTACTTACTTCGACTCCTTGCCCGTATCTATAACGCAAACACAAGCCTACCCCTTTTTTCTCCATATGGTAACGATTGGAAGCTGATTTCAGCGGGATTCCATGAGCAGCTCATGCGATACATTCGCTGCTTAGCTCCATTTCATCGATCAAGTGACGCCCTGACGAGCCGTGAGTACTGGGATGGGATGCTTACAGTACCCGGAGCAGACCTTCTGGCTCACCTTGGCGTTTTAATCAATAGCATTGTTCCCAACTCTATGGCTGAAGAACGAACTATGTCGGTACTTAACAAGTTCAATACACCCGATCATGCATCACAAAAGGTTTCAACGTTGCTCGACATGGCGTTGATCCGCCAATTCTACCGACATGAACCAGCCAATGCGAAGGTAAGCAAGTCTCATATATATCTGATATTATGTGCACTAAACTTTCCGAACTACTAGCCACAATTGCCCTTACGCCCGACTGTTCGATTTGCAGATTTATCAAAGTATATGCAAACAGCTACCCTCGCATCGGACTCGCCATTAATCGACACCTCTACTAACGTGCCCAACCCCAACACAGACTCTTCGGGGGAGGAGGGTCGCATCAACGAACCCGAAGACGACTTTATTGACATTTCAGAACCAGATACTGCTCTAACATTGGGGAGTCGAGAGGAGTTTGAGGTCGAGGATAGAGACGGCATTTCTTTATCTTCTAGACTACTCATAGACATGATATCAGATCACCCTTTGCCTCTTGCATCAGTCCATGTATCCCCCCCAGCGATTGTCACCTATCCACAACCCCAGACACACCAGCTAGTTGACGTATCTAAAGTTGTATATTAATGATTCTATGATGTAATACATTACTTGAGGCTGTGCATGGTTTGGAAACTGGTTTTTAAACCTAGAAACCGTAAGCAAGACGAGGTTTGTAACCTAAAAACCATTTGTAACGGAGCCCTAGTGGGCAATCCCCGGGCAGCTAGCCGAATTTACAATACCCATTAAATACCTGTGGGTGGGTCCCGGGCGTGCCTATGCCGGCCCCTACCATCAACGGCTTGCCAAGTTCATTTAGCATCACACCGGTAAACGTGGCCTTCCTGATTCGGATTAATGATATCAATGACACCAGAACCGGAGGATCAAATCAGACAGTCAATTCACGACCAATCAAACTACAAGAACAAAACTAGATCACCAAAACAAGATTACCATACAAAGACATTCGGACCAGACGGCGACAAGCGCGGATTTCGTAGCGATTCCAGGTCACAGCCAACACATAAACGAACGAGACACGAGCAAAAAAGAAAAACCAATCCAGATCAAACCGATTCGAGGGAGAGAGACGATGATCACGAGTTGTACTGCTTGAGCATGTTCTCAGCAGCGATCGCCAGCTCCTTCCACAACTCTGCTTCCTTCTTCGCCTCCTCCAACTCGTCCTCGAGCCGCTTCACGTGCTCCAACTTGCGCTGTCGGCTTCTCCGCGCAGTCACAGTGTTCGCCCTCCGCTTCTCGTCGACGGCCTGGTTCAGGATGTCCGCCTCGGTGAGCTCCTGCGCAGCTTCGACGCCTCGCTTCCGCTTCGCAATGATCTTCGCAGCATGGCTCTCGAAACTGGCAGCTCCTTCGCGCGGTCGCAGACGGGCCATAGTAATTCCGCTGCTGCGTCGGCGCGGCAACAAACAAAAGCTGCTCAAGCTGCAAGTTCTTCCAATGTCCAGTCGGCTGAACCCGCTTCGTACCAGCTGGGCCAAAAATCGAGCATTGGCCACCAGCAGATGGACGCTGCGTCGGCGAATTTTGAGTTGACACGGAATGTCCGGCGGAAAAGAGCGGAGAGGGCTGGGG
The DNA here is from genome assembly GCA_015039395.1 of Ceratobasidium sp. AG-I. NCBI lineage: Eukaryota > Fungi > Basidiomycota > Agaricomycetes > Cantharellales > Ceratobasidiaceae > Ceratobasidium > Ceratobasidium sp. AG-I. Next base: position 7,612 of record MU132446.1, on the reverse strand, counting down.
CGAAAAGAGCACTTGGGTTTCTATCGCCAGGCTCGTCGAGCTTCCGTGCGGCATCTGGAGGAGCGCGTCGAGGGAATCGAAGCCCATGCCACCGGACTGGAGCTGCAACGTCTCCAAGTCGAGATTCGGCGTGTTCACGAAGTCCGGGCCGGGTCTGAAGAGGGGAACGCTCCCGGAGTTGGTGCCATCGTAGTCGAAGAGGGCTGGGCTCGTCTGGTGGCGGATGGAGATAGAGGAAGGAGAAAGGAGTAAAGGGAGAAGCGTCGGAGAGGTTAGGCGTGTCTCCAAAGAGAGGAGAGGAGGCTCTGATATCATACATTTGATTAGCACCCTCTGGACATCTCTCATATTCGCCCGTGAGTGGGCACGAATTCGGAGTATTATTCATCTCGTTCGGATCAGAGGCAACGCGGAAACTACCCGTAGCGATTACTTCAATAATTAGATCCAACAACAGTCACGCTTAGACCAATGACGTACGATTCTAGATAAACCTGGTCAAAGATGACCACCGTATTGTCTCTTCATGACGAGGGTGACCGACGCGGTAGTATTAAATTGGCACGGACGATCATACTCTAATATTATCTGCCAACTGGTGGATCAACCCCGCACGGCGTCGGATTTGGGGATGTGGTGGAAGGTGATGCGCGAGGCGGCCAGGAGCATGGACGAGTGCAGGCAATAGCAAAAAGGTAATCTCAGCGCATGAATACAGCCTTCATGTGTCTACACTCCAGATTAATTGTTCTCAAGAGAACACCCTCGCGTTGGAAACCTGCGGGATGATTTAGCGGCTGGTGTTTCCACCCGCCGCCTGATCACTAAATCAGTTCTACGTTAACGAACGACGCCACCAAGCTTCACTCACCGTAACCAGGCCTCCTAGCCATGTACCAGCAGCTTCGGGCATTCACAAGCAAACTGAGAAAACGTGCAGCACTGTTGATGGGCCAAGTGAACGAGGTTGATGCGACTGCCCATCACTTGCCCTGATGACATAAGCTCGGCGGCTGATTACATAAAAGAGCCACTCTGCTCAAATCCTTCGACCACCGAATCCGCCCCCTCTCCCACAAGGGAGTTACGGATCATATTGAAGGCTCCTGGTAGATGTCTCCTCTGAATCTGAGTCTTTCATGGTGACCTTAGGCCTATTTACTATCGCCCCTGTCCTCGTGTAAAATCTGCAAGACTAAATCGTCTCTACTGGGACTAGACCAAAATCGTCAGATTCCTCTCGTCCCCGGGAGCTATCCCTCTTCATTCGCCCCATCAAATGCGGACAACGATATCTTGTAGACCGATAATCAGTGCAGGCCGCTAGTGATAACTCGACGGCATTCTACACCGACCTTGCTCGATACGCATTGCACACTCGGGTTCTGCCAACACTTCTCGCTCTGGTTCATGATTCATATTAGCTCAAGCCGAACTCGACTCTAATCTATGGTTTCTATTCCTTGGAACACAACTTGAAAGGCAAATTTGACGTGAGCCCTCTCGCGTTCGTCTAGATTAGTGACACCTTTTGTTTCATCTTGATTCGTTGAATAATGCCTCTACATATTCTTATATACTGTAGGAATAACTCGTAGTACGCGCGGATAGGTACTCTACTAGTCCGCGCGCGAAACGCACGGGTTAAACGCTATATCTGCTAGAGACTACCCGACCGCCACCATCATCCTTCCTCGAGCCACTGTTTGCACAGTGCTTGCGTTTTCTGTAAGACTAAATTATGACAAGCTCACAAAAGGATGGCGCTCACACTCACTGCGTGGACCACTACACAATCCAGCGACCCCAGATGTTAGTAGATTCGCCGGTCAAGCGCTCGAGTCCTGGTTTCTCGTAGCTAGGCAATGCCCCAACTAATGCCAACGCCGACCTGATTACTTTATTTCTGCTTCTCCTAGGAGCGGGTTTCGTGTCACGACAATATTAGTGGGCATGTTCTCGCTTTCGCCGTGCCCGAAGCATGACTATGGAATCTGTAAACAAATCGTGCTAAGGTGCTCGCCTCCGCTCGCTTTTTCGTACTCTTTGCATGTAAATTGGGATTTGAGCTTCAACGTCGGAACTCACCCAAAATACGATCTTTGCGCCTCTATTTAAATCCTTGTCTCGGTCCCGCACGCTCAAGCCCCAACGCCTATTTGGGGACTTTGATCATTCTCGATGCACCTTCTATAGGCCTCACGCTGATCTAACCAGTGGATTTAAAGTTGCGAATTGGATTTTAAACGAGGGAGCACTATCCAGATTTGAGACCCGACTACATATGCTATCAGCTGAAGCCTTGCTCTAGATTTCAGCAGGGTCACACCGACACAAGACGGGGGATATACTGGATACTATTTTCGCACAGGATTATCCATCTTCGACGTATCAGGCTATTTATCACGCCCCTAATATCACCAGGAATGGCCCCCAGATATACCTTGGTCACGGACCTCATGCCGTGGCGGTTTTGACTTGTGTGGTGGCCAATGACCGGTTTGAGACAACAGGTTTCGGTGATCCACGCATAGCCACTAAAAAACATGAGCCAACATATACCTTGATATCCCCACCAGCAATTCACCCACCAACGCGCATTTACTTCAACCACCATCACCACTCAGACTCAGCTAATTAATCTCTGCCAGGAATCATGGCCCGCTCTCACCAGCACGTTGTCCAAGCAATTCCTATCATTCACCAAGGGTATTACCGAATTTATTTTACTTCCTATTCCCCGCCAAGGCCCACTCTCGAACCAGCGTCTCCCAGTGAAATTGCTAACTAATTTTTCCGATTTTTTTGCTCTCAGGTTACTCCCATTCCTACCCCCACTCATGCAAATCCCTACTCCTATCATAATGCTGGCCAGCGTTGGGACACCCGAGGTTATTGTGGGAGCCACACTAATTGAGGCTGCCGGAGTACAAGCGCAAGTACAGCATATGGCTGTCGAAGTTCAGTCTCCGCTTCGACTTTCTCTACACGGGAACCCTCTCGTTCGTCATGCTCAACCAGGAGAAGAATAGTCCTCAGAAGACCGCGAGCACTGGCGCAAAGTGCGTTACATTACCTCACTATTACCACTAATCTCATGAACGTATTGACGACTGTGTTTTGTAAATCTAAAGATGGGAAATAATTGGCTGATGTTACCTGATACGAGCGCAATACGACTCAGTTCAGGTACTGTCAATCTAACTCACCCTCCGTCTTCACCTCCTGCATTCTTGTTTACCCAATCTGAAATCTATGTTTTCGACTTACTCTCGGATATTCCATACGATCCCTTGTTACGCTATACTTGCTATTTCCCCCGACTACATGAATGCGCATGTAAATTCCCCGGGCTCCTTCTGTAACTTCTTATTTAACTTACGTTGCTCGGGGTTTGGTTGTACCATTTCCCGAACCGGCGAAACGCCCCTTTTTGGAAATCAAGTGCAGACACGCGGTTATCGCACGCGTCGGACTTGCTTGAAAGTGGGAATACTTCAATCCCTCTTCCCCATCAGCACACGTGCCTTGCAAATTTGGACTGATTGGTCCCAGTTCGGATTGGTTGCAATTCGTTTATACTAGGTGCTTATCACGATGAAAGATCACACAGGAAAAGGAAGATCAAATCAGGCAGTAATATTCTCGACCAATCGGACTAAAAGAGCAGAGGAAAAATCACCAAAAATGACACTACCATACAAAAGAAAACAAAAAATAGCGATAGGCACAGACCTTCTGAACACTTCGAATCATCAAAACGGTGAAAAAATGAGGCATAAGCAAGAAAGAGATAATATACTAAGCTAAACTAAGTCTATTTGAGTCGGAAAAAACCTCTCAAAACCCTGTGGGTATTGCCGGGGTACACCTGTACAGTACCCTCAAGTCCCGATTAGGGCACGGCATGGGCGCGCCCGGGTCTGACCCGGGTGCTGCCCGCGGGTATTGGGAATTTGGCTAGCCTGCCCGGGCACTACCCGTGGCTTAGCCGCTGGGTAACAGGTGGCCCGGGCGGACACCCGGATGCCCAGACGCTATGTGACTAATCATTTTAGAATGGTAATTATCTCGTACTCTGAAGTTTTTCTGAAACAAGTGGGGCTGCTGCATCTACAAGTGTACTAGAGAGGTGTCGAACCATGCGTCAACCGCCGTTTTTGGGTCTAAATGTGAAATCACGTGTAGAAAATTGGAGCCGACTCGTCGCCAAACGAATACCTGAGAACCTTCGTTGAGCGCCGACCAGTAATGTTTTATATGCAGCAGAGGATTAGCTGAAACTATAAGGAATAAGTTGCATTTAGGAGATATAAATCAAACAAATCACTCCCTACATCCACATACACCCTTTTCACAGTATCTCCTTGCACTATATTGCTTCTGTTCGAGCTCCAGGTATTTCTGACATAATTAACACCGTTCCTGCCAATGCCCCAATCTGCTGACTCTCTAGTTTGATGTTTTTACTAGCTGAAGCTTCACTTTATCTAGTCACTGCCCGTCTTTTGTAGTATATACGGTAGAAATACAAACCTAGTAACGATGTTTAGCACTCACTCGTCACTCCTGACCATTTCATGGCTCGATTGCGCACTGCGCGCGAGGCGGAACCATCTCGGCTCTACAAGCGCTGGGTACCCACGGGTATTTGCAAGATTACCCGGGCACTACCCGTTGGCGGCACAGCCCCGCCACAGCTGTCTGGGACCCGGCCCATCAGTGCCCGTACGGGGAATACCCGGGTAGGACCTGGGCGAAACGTGCCTATGCCGGGCCTCAGTGTCAAAGCACCTCGTCAGTCCATCCTATGACCTGCAGTTTTGCCGCATGTCCATCTCTAGCTCCCGGTCAAGGAAATTTACAATTGAATTGCAATTACACGCCAATCACTGTTCCTAACTTTACAATATAAACAGACTACAGCCTTTATGATGTCGGGGCTCATCAATTTTTTCTGAGTTGTTAGGCTGCAAAACGTACCTCGCCTATGGGTTCTTGGTTAGATATCTGTCTTGAGACCACACAAGAGCATTAGATAACCAAGTAACCAGACAGCATTGGGACCGTTGGACACATGCAAAGCGATTGCTTGGGCGTGAACGAATTACACAAAAAGGGTGAAGATGAGGGGATCCAAGGACAAAAGGTAAAGCCGCGAGGATACCACACATCACCGAAACGCCTCGTGGTGGGCCTTCTCGCGATTTCTCCTCCTGAAGCCCTGATTAGTAAATACCTCCGAACTCGGCTGATTTAGCCGGGTTTTAATTAAATAAGTGACATGATTATCGGTATGCATTATTGGACACTTGTTAGAATCAATTCGCGCTCGAGAGACATCAATGTGTTGCGCCATGAAATTCTAAACGTGTGGAGAGGCGGAGGGTGACAGATCGTGAGGTCACTGTTGATTCAATTCTTAGAGCACCTTGGCCATGTGGGTTAACTCGCACTTGCGAGGTCGCACGCTGGGTGAAAAACTGGCTTCCAAAAAAACAGACAAAATTACGGCAAACCAAGCTTCGTGTATGCGCTGACAGACAAGAGTACCAAGTTTCAAGTACGCAATAAATGCTGTTCAGTAATACAACATTCTGAGCCCGGTCGATAACATTTTCGTCCGTCAAGCAGGCTTGTTGATTGAACGGGGATCATTGATGTCAGGACTGATCTGAATGTTTTCACGCCTCAACGAGCTGTTAGAAGTGACACTGGCACAGCGATTATATCAGGTATTCATAACTTTTAGTGAACCGGCACTTGCTGACACAGCGCACCTGGTATGGCAATTTATCCGAAGCCGGCGGCCAATCGCTCCTTCCAGACGAACCCTGAACAAGCCTGCATGTGAAAGTATGCTCGCGCTCCCGATAAGAATTGCGGGTCATATCCCCAGGGTTGATGTCTGTCGCACAGCTTCGGATCTTCTCGTAGAAAAGTCTACAAACATTGGTTGTTTCTTTATAAGGCTGGTATGAGCGAGCTCTTTGTATCATCCCCGTACTATACACTAGCTCTTAACCTGTCTCAGTCGCACTAAAGAATGGCTCATGTAAACCACGCAATTGCGCAGGCCCCTCGAGCATCTTCAGCCGCGGGAACGCATACACCCCGCCCCACACCGCCTTCAGGGTGGCTCCTTATGGCTTTACGCATTATACTAGGTCTATACTCCGTCATCTATGGCCTACACCAACCAACCGTCATTCTCGCCGAATCGACTTCACTGCCCGACGCCATACCTGTTCGTATCGTCGTAACGGTCATTTATGGCGCGCCACGCGTGCAGCCTACCGTAGACACACCTCTTTTGAGGTCGTTGCTCGGGAACCCGAACGTGCATCCCGCCGAAGACGATGACAATCAATGATCTCTTTAGCCTTTTCATAAGAAGGTACCATTGCTCGACTCATATGCGTTCTGATGCTAACCACGCGGCTTTAGGCTGGACGACGTTCACCTGACTATCGCTGATACGGATGGCCAGGTGCTCTTCGCCGCTTTACGACCTGTCCACGACCCGCCCCATGTCCGCTTTGCTATAATTCCAAACAGGATTTTGCTCCTATCATATTCTCGGTCCCTACGTTGGCTTGTTCTCTAACTTCGTTCACCCTCACCATCATTTCTATTTGTATATGTGCAGGTAATTATGCTGCTCGCCATGCCTCGTCCCAATCATTTTCATGTTCCTCGGGTTCTGTTTGTATCATATCACAAATTAAAGAAACATCCATTTTTGATTGATTAATTAATTGCCGAGCCATGACTCTGGAACGCATGATCGTCACTGGCCATCAACGACTCACTTTGTTCATTCACCATCACGCCGGCAAACGTGGCCATCCTGATTCAGATTAATCACACCAATGACACCAGAAGCGGAGGATCAAATCAGACAGTCAATTCACGACTAATCAAACTACATGAACAAAAACTAGATCACCAAAACAAGACTGCCATACAAAGACATTCGAACCAGACGGCGACAAGCGCGGATTTCGTAGCGATTCAGGTCACAACCAACACATAAACGAACGAGACACGAGCAAAAAGAAATACCAATCCAGATTAAAACGAGAGACGACGACGACGATCACGACTTGTACTGCTTGAGCATGTTCTCAGCAGCGATCGCCCGCTCCTTCCACAACTCTGCTTCCTTCTTCGCCTCCTCGAGCTCGTCCTCGAGCCTCTTCACATGCTCCAACTTGCGCTGTCGGCTTCTTCGCGCAGCCACAGTGTTCGCCCTCCGCTTCTCGTCAACGGCCTGGTTCAGGATGTCCGCCTCGGTGAGCTCCTGCGCAGCCTCGACGCCTCGTTTTCGCTTGGCGATGATCTTCGCAGCGCGGCTCTCGAACCCTGCAGGAAGTTCTTTCCGTGCGGTGGCAGACGGGCCATAGTAATTCCGCTGCTGCGTCGGCGCGTCAACCGGCAAGAGCTGCTCAGGCTGAAGGTTCTTCCGGTGTCCAGTCGGCTGAACCCGCTTCGCTCCAGCAGGATCAGAAACCGAGCGCTGACCACCAACAGACGGACGCTGCGCAGGCGAATTTTGAGCCGAGGCGGAATGTTCGGCGGTGAAGAGAGGCGAAGATTGCGGGGAGAAGAG
>MU132445.1:0-13033 GCA_015039395.1 Ceratobasidium sp. AG-I | reverse complement strand
TGTCCGGTACATGTGCCATTGTCATTCTTTTGCAAAACTACCCCCATGCACGACATTGCCGTGCCAGCCCGACATCTCTCCGGCCGCAGCGCTCGGCTCGCACTGTGCTGCAGGCCAATGGTCGGCCCGCTCCACACCTGTCAGATCCCGCCACCTGAGATGACAAATCAATTTGATCATTCTCAATATGGTATGTACATGGGGCTGTGTCGCAGGCGCCACTGCTGATAGATCCGACTAGAATGATTTAGGATAGGTTAGAGGTCGGTTCAGCCCTTACGGGCAGCTATCCAATACAAATAGGACACGGTGATTGCATACATCAACAACCTCATCCTCAAGTATTCCCCCAACCCTGGGTTCGCATCCAGACACAGAGCATATTGAAGTCCGTTCAACTCACTAGAGAACTTAAGCAAGGTCGCAAGTGGACCTAAAAGAATCACTGGTATATCCACAAATAAAATGAGGCTAAACAAAGTTGTTCTACCAGAGCTTTGCGCGACAAGCGATCATCACCACTCTCACGAGTGAAACTAGCTGAAGTTGTTCACTATCCGTACCATGAGATAAAACAACCTCCCGATTTCAACTAAGATAGGAGCTTATTGCAACCTAGCGAATTGCGAGAGCCAAGCTAATGCAACGTGATACGATTCAAAAGAATATAATGAATCAGACTCATTGTGTACTTGACCCTTGAGGTATTCGACCCAACGCAATGCGCATATATGTATGTCAACCATCATATGAACAATTTAGAAGCTTCTGGGATCAAGAGCTTAGATTTGCCTCATCCGTCGATCACTCTGAACCGCATAGTGCGGGTGAATGATATAGATTGAGGTGTTTGTGTAACACAGTGGATAGCTGCCCGTAAGCGCTGAAGCCTATTTTATCATTTCCTATCGTATTGTGTGATCCATTTTTAGCCACTTTTTCATATACACAACTTAGTCTGAGGAAATACCTACGGGCTAGCATGGCACCGCTGACCTTATATTGAGCGTCTGTGTTGGATTAATTGGTCACGTTTGTGCAGCTTGTGTATGTCTAGGATAGGATAGAACTGCGCTTAATCGTTACGGGCAGCTATCCAGTCAGCAGTGGAGAACCCACCATGATAAATAGACTTGAGAGCCAACTTTTTCGAGATCAATGCATCGCTGTAATACCCAGAATAATAGTAAATTTGATATACTTTTACCATGCACCGAATACGACGAATACATGAAACAGACCACTGCCTCGAACGGGCGGTAAGCGGTAGGACGAGGTGGCCTCCAGAAGCTTGGATTAGATATATTCATCAAAATAACGGGGGGATGCCCGAACAGATGATCTTTCTCGGGCATCTCGCCGACCTTTTGGATATTTCTTTTATCAATTTCAGGTGTAGGCTTCGAGAAATGCCCGAACCCTTCTGTTATTTGGACCTCTCTTATAAGCCGTGGATTTACAAAAGTATATAAGGTTACCTTGTACCTGAGACCGTCTCGCACACTCTCCTTACCACCTGCCTGTGCTGATCATAGTCGTGCTTATAGTTTGGCGAGTTTGCACAGGTACTGGCAAGTCTCGTCCAGCGATTAATTTAGCCTCATCTAGGCAGAATACATATCTTAGGTCAAGCAGAAATGGTCTCCCTCTCTACTCTTGGATTATTTGTCACGGGAGCGGTAGCGCTTGCTATCCCCCGCATCGTACTTCCCGATGAGCCACGGTCGGAACGGATTCAGGACGCTGTGGCTGACTCAAATAACAATGCGACAAATGCAAAGAACATAGAGCCCCTGAACGGTGACTTGTGTACGTGGTTACCTCCTTTTATCTCTCGAGTGTAAAAGGCAACAGAATGACTGATGAGGAGAGTGTGGCTGATAGATAAAAGAACGGCTGACTCGGAACCTGATAGTTTGATAACGAAGCGCTGTCGGAATAATGGTCTATAGGAAGCTATTGTCCTGGGAGCTGGGGCGGGTTGGTGTTTTTGTAACGCATCAATAATATCATATATTTGTAGATTCATGCACACGCCAGAAACCGGTACAAGTCATCGGGCACACCCCTGCAAGAGTAGCTGAGTTAAAATTCGTGTGAAACAGAGTACAAGCTAAGCGCGGAAACGCACATGGTATAGAGGGAACGAATATAAAGGAAAAACGGTATATTCGCTGGCAACGGAATGACTAACGTGGAGTGTGTGCATAACAGACATAAGGGCGACTCACCCAGAACCTATTAGTTCGATGACCGGACACCGTTTCAGGCGCTGTCCAAGCTGAAGGTTGAAATTATCTACTCGTGTGAGGTCTATAGACTTGAATGTTCATAGAATTTCAGCTTTAGCGATCCATGTTTATTGGCAATAGTAATATACGCACACAAACGTACTCGACCTCAGTATGCTTAGCTCTTTGTATCTTATCCTATCTTACTGTGTCTCCGGGAGGTAAGTACATTTGAAAGGTCCCGGCTACACTTCCACCTCATTCATTCCTGATTCTTTTCGCAAACTTTAGTGTCAGTAAGATACGGTCAATTCCATACAGCGGCCTCTATTACAAGTGTCCTCCCATACCTGTGTTCGTATACGTACGCCGGACCTACCAAACCACCCTTCAACTCAACCACCGCACCATGAGATAAAACAATCTCGAATTCATAAAAAAGACAATACAAATACAAAACACATCCACCCATCAAATCGTATACCTAAACAACGGACTCGCGTCTCCCAAATCCCGGTACTCCGCCCTCCTCTCCGGCGTATCCACAATCCCCTCCCTCGCACACATCTCCTCCTTCATCCGGTTCAACCGCCTATACACAAACACACCAATCAAGCTCGCTACCCAGCTCATACACAACACCCCAATAACGACTCCATGTCCAAGATGGAACCGCGGACTGTCCACCGCGCGGTACACAAACGAACTAACAATCCCGCCAAGGTTCCCGAACCCAATGGTCATAGCGAGGACAACACCACGCTTGAGTTCGCCTCCGGCGTTGTTTCCAGCCCATGCGATGGCGACTGCGACGGTGGGGAAGACGCCGCAGGCTGCGATGACTGTTCCTGCGTAGCCTGCGCCGGGTTGGGTGTGTGGGTCTGTCGCGTAGAGGATTGCGTAGCCGATGATGGCGATGGGTGCGAATGCGAGGATGAAAGGGCCGCGGAGGTTGCATTTGTCAGAGTAGATGCCGACGACGATGGTCAAAATACATGCGACGACGTAGGGAGGGACACTATTCATAAAGTAAGTAATCGTTTATTTGAATCGTGGGTGGGGAAACATACCTGAGGAGTTGAGCGTTGGGACCGGAGTACCCGAGACCAAGGATGATAGTCGGCAGGAAGAGCGAGAACGCATAGACGGGGATCAGGATGCCGGTGTAGATGAGAACTTGCATCCAGGACTTCCAGTCGCCCAACGCTTGCCAGACGAACTTGTGGTCAAAGTGGGTGGCGAGCGAGGAAGCGTCTTGGGTAAGTCGGGCCCGGACCGCGAGCTTCTCTTCGGCTGTGAGGAAACGAGCTGTTTCGGGGTACTGCAAGGGAGTTTAGTTATGGCGGAGTAGGAAAAGGATTGGTTTAGTGAACTCACGTCGTGCAAGTAGAAGAAAGCGATTCCAGCTACGATGACGGTCAAGATTCCCTCAAGAGCGAACTATTGAGAAATATGTTCAGTACGTGCTTGAGGTCCACTGGTCATTAGAACTTACGATCCAAGCCCATCCGTGAAGACCTCCAACACCCTCCATATGGTCAATCCTAAATCAAACCAAACGTCAATAAACATCCCAGCCCCAAAAAAGAATCTCACTAACCCAAACGCAAGAAGTCCACCAAACGCACCCGCAATAGTCGCAGCCGAAAAGAACAGCGCAACACGTCGAGCAAGCTCCGACCGCTTATACCACATCGAAATATAAAAGTTGACACCCGGGAACAGACCAGCCTCAGTAAGACCAAGGAAAAGACGCGCACTACCAAATAAGGTTTGATTAGTTTCCCGATCAAGTTAGCCGTTGGAATGCTTGGGAAAGCTATGAATAGGGATGGGCTTGGGTCGAGGGCGGACGAGATGAAATGAATGTGATAATGAGAGAAAGGGTACGAACATGAGGAGACCCTTGAAGTCCTTGACGAAGCACATGAAAGTCATGACAAGACCCCAGGCGACCATGATGGAGGGAATCCATATGGACGGTCGAAGAAGCTTGAGAGCCATGTTGGAGGGAATCTCGGCAGCCTGGTGGAGCACGAGGAAAATTAGTTAGGGGACCGACGAAATCACAAGATGGCACGTACCGAGTAGGTGATGAAGAAAACGGCTGCGCAGATGTTGTACTCGAGACCTTTGAGGCCGAGGTCTGTGGCTAGACCGGCCACACGAGCATTCCCGATATTGGAACGATCGAGGAAAGACAGCAAGTACAACAGCGAAACGAATCTAATAATCACGATCAGTACGAGCACATTTTTTCATGTTTACGACTCACGGTAAGAGATTCCAATCGAGCTTCTTCACAAGCCGTCGGTCGGCCTTTTCGTCGAGAGGCGCAGAGATCTGCTCGTTGCTCGGAACGTCCAAATTCTCAACATGCTCGAGTTTCCCGCCTTTTTCGTTATCGTACTCGGACATGATGAGGCGAAGAGAGATGGTGGGAGGGGTTGAGAACCACAGAAGACCGAATGACGACCTTCTGGCTTATGTATCTTCCACCGGTGTTATTTAATCAAATAGGGTCAACGATGCTCCATGAATGACAAATAATAAATCGTATACCGCCGGCTAAGCGATCATTACTCAGAAATCGCCCAGGAACACGCGTTGTGCCAAGTGGAGGAGCAGCCAATCAGCGGGGCCCGCCAACCGGCAGTGGAGATACGCGGAGACCCACGGGGAGGCGGGTGCCCCAGCTGACCCCGTGCTAGACCAGGCTCGGCCTCATTGAGGCTAGAAAGATCAGGACCGCGCGGGCGACGATGGTGCTATAGGCACAAGATGATGTGGAAGCTCATGTGCACGTCAGCTCTCGCTTGTGTTATGCGGGGGATATCGTGAAGTCTGGCTCAACTGCCGTCTATCTGGAGGTGGCTGTCTCTTTCGGAGGCAACCCTCGATCAAATGTGAGGTTGCGCCCTGGAAATGCGGGGCATGTCGGGTGATTGCGGTCGGACCGGAGACCGGCCAAGCTTTGATTGTGATTGGACGGTTATTCGAGGCTCCACAATGTCCGCTCTTGGCCAGCAGAATAATATCCGATAACGGCCATATTCTCTGGTGGCAATGGCTGGGTGGGCGGCGTTTAGGCACTTGTAGTTTACTGGAGTTTACTTCTTGTTCATCAAAGCGATGGACTAATAGCGGCTTCACTATGAGGTCACATATCCCAATTGGGATTTAGGGTGGCCAAGCGAGTTTAAGATATAAGAATCATGAGATACATACAGTAGCTCCCCTCAAGACGAAGGCTCAGAACACTCAGAAAGCTTACGAAGCTAAGAACGCTTAGAACCGGCAGCCGGGGATAATATGACTCAGCCCGGTCAGGCCAAACTACAGCCACCTCTAGCGATAGTTGGCCGGTTAAAGTGCATATGAGCAAGATTTTCGACCTCCGTTTGCTCTATCATGCTAAATTGGTCTCCATGGATTGATTTTTTGGCGTTTATGTAGTTTCAATCGCTCAATACGTCTGCACTCGCCGTGTGTGTGGTCTTATTCTGGTTGCGCCGGGCTGAGTCAGGTTATCCCCGGCTGCCGATTCTTAGCGTGCTGGGCTTTTTAAGCTTTCTGAGCGTTCTGAGCCTTCGTCTTTGTAGAAACAACACATTCCGAATACCCCAAATATCGCAGATTGTATATTAACAGTGAAGGCTTGTAGCCTTTTATACATGTAACTAGATAATGTGAATACGTGTTCCACACGTATTCACTATTATACAAAGTAATAGACACGAGTCAGAAAACATGAAAGAACATTAGGGACACGTATACATGACTATATGCGGATGACTGAGAGCTTATCCTCAACAGTCTTGAGGGGAGCTAGCATAGCCACGGGCACCACAAACTCTAACTCCGTGAAGGTTTATCATATCGCAACCAGCATTAACAAATTCACGGTAAGCCCGCCTACCCATAAACGTAACCCTTGTTTTAGCTGCTATTGTTGCGTTACAGAACGTACAGTAAAACTACGTCTGTAGATCATTGAGCCACTCTGAACCCAATAAGGGCCTCACTGTGAGCTATTTTATCAATCCAGTGCATTTAAAAGGGGATAGGAGACAAGAAATCGTACGAATAAGCACGCAGCCGGAATTTTGGTCGTGAGGACTGGTCAAACTTTGTTGTGTATGTACCTAAGAACTGAACACATCGCCCTGATAATGTTGGTGTTTATATCAGTTGTATGTAAGACTTTGGAGTGAAATATCAGGCAGGAATATCATATTTAACGTGTGCTACAGTAAAATTTGTTCCAGCACTACCGGGATTTCGGTGCTTGTGTGCCGATATTTTCAAATTCTGGCCATGCCTAAAGTTCCTGACGACCCAAAGCTACAGTAGCCTAGTAGTTTTCATTGCCTGGGCAGACGAATAAATATCTTTGATTGCCACCATATGATGGGATATACACAAGACAAAGACTAGAGTATCATGCTGTCCTTTCAAAACCCGGAAGGCTTGTTCATGCGTATTCCCTTCCTGACATTCGAGCTTGAACTTCGTCATGTGGGCACAGCGAGCCTACTCGGCCCCGCATCCGGTGCCTCAGATAATATAACCTCATTATTCAACGAATTCCGTTCTAGCGAACCTAGTGAGCACACCGTGTCCCACACTACAAAAAAACCCCCAAGTGCTCACCACTCTGGCCATGGGGTAGACCGCGGATAGCTTGTAACATCCCTCTCAACTTCGCCCATCGTTCCTGGGCCATCTTCCTGGTTCTATATATGTTATTGAGATTCTGCCACTTGTTGAGGAGCTCAATCCTATCATTCGACTCTGATGATCCCTCCGGGCTTTGACCAGCGGGTACTTCTTTTCCGTAGTGTTCGACCATTACATCAATGATACTGCCGTCCATATCGAGAACAGGTCCGGAGGAAACCATCGGCTGGAGCTGCTCTAGCCAGATATGCCCCAACCGTAGGTCGTCGATGCTACATGACATGTCAAGGATTCTGCCTGAGTACATTGTATCAACAAACTCGTCGCGTTGTAGCAACGACTGGAGCGCTCGATAACGGCGGGTTCGAGTGGAGTTAGTGGAGGCCAGGATAAGCTGTACAACCCGCCACAGGCGCCGCATTGCCTGAGGCGAAACGAGCGAGTCGGAAGCAATGGACACATCGAACAGGTGTCTTAGGAGATCATAGCGAGATAGGGACTCCAAAGAGCTATCGTCAAAAGCCGAAACATTCTTGGCTGTGAGATTCAGAAGGTCGGAGCCACGATCCCATAGCTCCTCAGACCGAGCATGACACAATCCTGAAACTATGGCCGGACCAACTGGAGTGTCAAAAAAGTTGCGATCGCATTCGCGAGGAATGGCTTGCAACCAGGACAGGATAGTACGTTCAGTCGACACGGATTTCCCAGCGTCGTTTATTAATCGTAACAGCTTTAGAGCAGTATATCTCATGAGTTTTTTATAGTTTATTAGTCCCGCAAGGCCTCTTATCGAAGTCGAAGTTTCGATGTATTGCTTAAGGAGAGGGCCACAACCTTCTCGAATCAAGTCAATGTCTTCAGTGTTACACGAGTTGAGCGGAAGAATCGGCAGAATGCCAATTACCCCAAAAGCAAATAAATCCTCGAAAGAACTTCTGCCCCCTTTGAGGCTTTCAGTGCCTGGGTGTATGTGTTCCTGAAACAGGCGCACTGAGGGAAGGTTATATCGTCGCATGATATCAATCATATGGAATTCATACTGGGGGTGAACCGGTGCGGCAGCAGCGGCAGACGATGCAAGCGCCACTGCAATTGTGTATTTAACGGTTCGAGGTAACTCCTCTGGTGCCAGGTAGATGCGTAACAGGGCGATTATGAGCTTTTGCACGATATCGTCTATATTTCCTCGTGATATCTTCCAGACTAGATATTGTGCACAACCTGCTGATACCGCTGAAATAGACTGGTCACCGAGTTTGATGTCCTTGTCAATGTGACTTCTAGTAACTGCGAGAATGTCGGCAGCGATGCGGTCGATGAAGATTGAGACTTCACTTTGGGGAGCCAAATAAAACCTTAAATTACATAGAGCCATTATTGCCGATGCGTTCAGAACAAAATCGTCTGGAGAATGTGTTGAATCCAGAGGTTTGAGTGAAATACTGAAGTGATATGCGGGAGAGTCTGAAGAATTAGTCGAAGGTTGCAAGTTTCAATGGTAACTAGATACGCACGATCGATATACTGCCGAAATCTTTCTAAAATACATCCCTCGACCACGATCTTCGCGTGCAAGCCAGCCATCCTTGTCGTAAGAATTATTCAGATCGGATACAATGAGATGGGATAGCGCGCGCAAGCAGCAGGATGCCAACCTAAGGTCGGCGTCTGCCCTTAGGCGGACATCACCCTGATCCCAACTCCCAGAGAAAATACCCATCATGTGACTAGATAACTGCTCCTTGATGCCAGATCCCCGCAAGGGCCTCATAGGTAACTCTATGGTAGCACCGGAGATAGCTTGCAGGGCAATTCTGACATGGTCCCTGTCCTCCGAATTAGTTATCAGCCAACCCAAGATACTGCTAGTAACAGTATCCATTATTATTTCATCGCCAGTTGATTTGTCATTCTGTTCGCCGCGAAATTTATCTGTAATAATCTTCCATAAGTACTCGCACACGGCCGTGGACACATCAACATGTAAACGTTCCCAGCTATCCAAGCGCGCCCAGCCCATCTGCGATACGAGCATTAGAGGTATCAAAGTAACCAGGTGCAACAAGTAAACCACTGGAGAAGCAAGGGCAGCCAAGATCCATGGTGTGGCTGGGATTATGTACAGCTTGAGGGAATCCGATACTGCCGTTCCGTATGGACAGGAGTCGAACATCACTGGCAGGAACGTGGCTGCTGCATATAGAATTACAAAGACGGAGGTGATCGCAACAACGGGAGCAGCGACTTGCTGGTTTATGTCCCATAGGTATACCAGCAGACCTGTCGCAAACAATGCTATAATAATAAAAAATTATGTTAAGGTAAAAACAGGGTGCGATTCAACTCACCAAGCGCCAGATGCATGAGCAACGGTAGCCCATCCATCACTCCCTGCATCCTCCATGCAAGGATACTATCCCAGCGCTTCTGTCTACGACGAGCTTGTTCATGGTAAGGGCCTGAGCGAGCCGAGAGGAACCTGTGGCACCACTTCTTAGCGAGCATGGCCATTAGTGACACTCCGACGCTGATGATGAGGGACGTGAGCCAGAGCATGTTAACCAAGATGGATGCGCGAGAGGGAGTAAAGGTTTTAGATGCCGGGTCAGGAAGAGGTGGCATAAGGACCGGCTGATTGTTCGAGATAGCGGCAAGAGTGCGAGAGATATCTAGTAAGGTAGATGCGGACGTATCCGCGGGATCGGGCTGTAGTTTCTTCATGCTTTCGATGATGAATCTGGACATCCATATATATGTCAATAGTCCAATACGCTGCACCCGTAAGTCCAAAGCACATCATACTCACGCAGTGGAAATCGCCGAGAACAGTGCCGCCTTCACGCCCAAACAGTAAGCATGTATCGCAAGCAGAAAGCAAGGCACTCACAAAGACTGTAGCGCCAAGGTTGACCTGGAGTTAGTTGACCACTTTCAAGCAACATTCGACCAAGCACTTACTCAGCATCACGTCAAGAGACCTAAGCAAGAATAATTACTACTAGGCTTGCAGTCATGCAAGATTACAGTCTACGCACTTGTCCCAGTCGTCGCACATCTCCTTATCAGCCTGCTCTGTCTCTTGCACATAGACTCGCCACACGCGGGCACCTTTGCCTAGTTCGTTCCCGGGCTCGTCGTGTTCCTCTGCCGGTCTGGTAGTCTAGAAAATATCTGTAGTTAGCTTCCAAGGCGCGTGTGGTCGGGCGCTAGAACATACCTGTGGATTGTTCGGAGCGTCGGCGTTTGGTTTAGGCTCCCGCTTGTCTCGTTGGGGAAGGAGCTTCAACATTGCGCGTTAGTAATGAAGCTATGCGGGCTGCTGATTATATTCAAGGCGGAAGGACTGGGAGGGGGGGAGAGAAATGAAGAATGGCAGGGAGGCGAGGTATAAGACACTTGACACGCATGTATTTGGATCCGTGTTCGGATCTGGGCCGGCGGTGCTGGCGTTCTATCAACTGGTCTGGCCCGGTCGATCTCTTGACGCCCGAAGCTCAAAGTGAAAAGACCTGCATGTATTTTTACGGGGGTCAGGTACGTAAGCGAGTCGGCCCTACTGTAGGCTTACGAATCACCTTGCTCCAAGGTCAATACCCCCCCTCATAATTCGTACCCATGTTTCATGCCCGTATGCTCCTGCTTGGTTCCCCGTCCATTGTTCACTGCCACCCCGGGGCCTTCCCACCAGTAACACGTGACGTTCCGGCCTTGTTTGACGGCCCCAAGCGCATTCGTGGGTTACACACCCAACTGTGTCGATCGAAGGCAAAGAGAAAGATTTATAATCGGCCCGTGCTCCAGCGTGGGACATGGGGTGACGACGTGGTTGTATAAAGAAAAGGACGAGGTGCAATGACTGAATCAGACATGAAGTGGCGAAACGGTCGCGCCACAGGGCGGCCTAAAATAAGTATACATCGACTAGCAGTACAGGGATTGAGCGACGGTAGGCGAGAGGACTACAAACGATATAGATATAAAGATAACAGAAAGGTATGGGATATAGACAACGATTGAACCAAAACGGAGGATGAATAGCGAACGACAGGACAAACAGACAAACAGACCAGACCGATATCCGAGACGAGAGGGTCCGATGTGATGGGAGAATTAATAAAATAAGTCGCAATCCCACAAAATAACAGCTTTCGGAGAAGTGAATAAATAAAACATGACCGCAGTCCTGGATCACAAAATAAACGGTGGAGAGAAGAAGGTGGCGCGGGGGAATACCTAGCACTATAGCCAGGTGGTGGACGCGAACAGCGAGTCCCAAACTCTCTGCGTACCGATATCTTATGTGAGAATCGCGCGCGGCAGTGGGAAATAAGTACACAACTTTAATCACCTACAAATCGAACGACTAGTCGCTAAGTGCATATATGCATGAGAGGCGTTTACACTCAGGATACCAAAAAATGGAATTAAAGCGATCTATGCGTGGAGGGAGACCAACGTTAGCGGCTTCTCCAGTGATAGGCATGGGTGTAACTTACGAATTGCGGAGCAGGAGAGAACCGTGAGCCGATTCCGAAGGCCCAGTGAGTCAGGTGTGGCGAGGGGGCCGCGAGGTAGTGCTTGAGCGACGCATATAGCGAGGGAAAGCGCCTGACGCTAGACGTGGCTGGGTTCGCACACGCAGAACCCATAATATCAAGATAATATTAGTAGATACCTTGGATGTATTTATAAGTTCAAGCTCGAAGGGCAACTGCGAGAAACAGGGCGCGTTGTATTATTTAAGCCAAGTATGACTTTGGTTTTCTGCTCAGCTTTGTTCATAGGGGACGCTGAGCAAATTTTATTTATCCTATAAATAACAGACTGATATTTAGATTCAGTTGTTCAATATCCCAGGCGGAATGACTAAAAATCTAGAAAGCTAACGGCGCATACATGTTCCAAAAGTCCGCTGAAGCGACGCCGCGTGTTTTGAGTGATGTTATAGATATGAGTCACTGATTTGCACATCAGCTTATACGAACCAGGAAATGAACATAATGAGGCTATGTAGCGTGGTATAATTGAAACAATCTAAATAGCAAAAGGGAGCATCAGTAGGCCCACCTACTTTACGACCACATGAGCAAGGTTTCTGCCCGCGGCACGTGGGCATTTCTAGTTCAACGTGGTTGATGTAAAAGCACTCGGCGCTTCCTGTTGTTTGACTACGCTTGTTCAGTGTGGCCTCCAACTAGGGTTGGTGGGGATAGGGCTCTGTTAGAAAGGTTTCTTACCAAACAGTGTTACATACAAACCTCAAAAAACCGAGGTTTGTAACGCCCACAACGGTTTGTAACCTGTTTGCTAACACCATCCAGTCGTGGCTATGCATGCTGACACATAGTTCGCCACCTCCACCGAATGCTCCTGACGTTAGTTTCCTCCTAAACTGTTCCCACCGGTGCGCGAGTACTGTAATTTATGCTGCATGATAGCCTAGGTGACACTGGAGGCGGCAAGCCCGAGACAGATCTAAAGTAAAAGTCAAGTGGCGAGTTTGTTTATCGTTAGTCACAAAGATTTGTAGGCGTGAGGCGTAACCCTTGTGTGCTGCCTGACTTACTATTATTAGTGGTGGTGAATCTATTTGAGTTCTACAAAATGTGTGTATGACTTACATAGCCCACGGTGTACGTTTGGAAACCTGTTTTCAAACCAAGAAACCGTTTGAAATATGAGGTTAGAAACTTGCAAACCGTTTCTAACAGAGCCCTAGGTGGGGAGCGCGAAGGAGAAGATCTCCCTCTCCTTCTCCTATTGTGACAAATCCTCTCCGAAGCAAAAGAAATACTGGGAGGGCCTAGCTCCGACACCAAACAACGCTTGTTTGTCAGCTATAGCCGAGCACAGCGCCAGCTGTTGGTTCTATACAGGTTCCCGTAAAAGGGGCTATAAATTCATAGAAATCGCCAAATAATTCTGAGGATAGACCGAGATGTCATATGCTGAAATATCTTCTGAAGAAATCACAATTGAAGGAAGTGGGATCATTCTTGAACAAATCATCAGAATGGCTTACTCAGCATACCTGACACAGCAATCTTTCCGAACAACGGGCTGCTGTCACCGAAGCGAGGATTCGGAGAAAGAGCCCTGTCTCCCTGTCAAAGAACCAC
>MU132444.1:768-22943 GCA_015039395.1 Ceratobasidium sp. AG-I | reverse complement strand
GAATTTAATCGACTAGATTTATAACCCCACTCTAGAGCAAAGTGTTGGTGGAGATCTGGAGGAACCAGAACGAGCAACAAGTGGTACGGTGGCTATGCACGAAAGCTGCTGGTGCTGGTATCTAACATACTGTCTCGCAGGACGCACGTCTCGACAAGCTAAAGGCAGCGCTCAAGGCGATGTACGACTCAAGCCTGTCCGATGTCGTCGGACGACGCGGATGTACACGCGGCACTCGCGAGGCCATTCTCACGGGGATGCGGGAGTGGGCGGACAACCCCAATGGTCCAAAAGTGTACTGGCTGAACGGCATGGCCGGGACCGGGAAGACGACGCTGGCGTACAGCTTCTGCGCCGAGATGCAAGACGCAGGTCGGCTTGGGGCAAGCTTCTTCTGCTCTCGCGCGGACGCAGAGAGTCGGGACGTGTCAAAGATTGTGCCGACTATCGCACATCAGCTTGCTCGTGTCTTGCCTTCGTACCGCGGGGCGCTAATTCAACAAATGGGCGAGGACGGAGAGATTGGGGCGCGGAGAATCGAGACACAGTTCGAGAAGCTTATACGAATTCCTCTGCATAAAGTCCAGAATTTGGTGCATGCAGGCATTCTTGTTGTGATCGACGCTCTGGACGAATGCGAGAGGCGCGACGGTGCTCAGAGCATCCTAAACGCACTTCTGCTCCACGCTCGGGATCTGCCGATCAAGTTCTTCATTACTTGTCGGCCGGAGCCTGGCCTGTTCGATGTACTTCAGCCGCAGAGCGAACAACGTCGCATTGCGCTGGACCTGCATGACATCGAGGCGTCGTTCGTCAAGGCGGATATTAGGACGTATCTAGACGATGAACTGGGCACGATTTCGTTGTCTCAGGAGAAGGTCGGGAAGCTTGCCGAGCAGGCTGGAACGCTATTCATCTACGCAGCTACTGCAGTACGGTACATCCGTCCCAAGAGTCGACGAGTCGACTTCCGCCAGCGTCTCGACGATTTGCTGTCGTTGACGTCCGAGTCGGAGCCAGATAAACACAAGGGCATCGACAAACTTTACAGAGCTGTGCTCGCCGCCCCATTCGCGGACGAGGAGTTGGGATCGAGGGAAAAGAAGCACATCCGGCTGGTCCTCGACTCGGCACTATGCGTGAGGGAGGCAATGAGCATCGCGACGATGGCGAAGCTGTTGAAGCTGAAGGAGGGGGAGGTGATATGCGCGCTTCAACACCTTCGCTCGGTGCTGCATATTTCTCAGGGTGCCAGTCTGATCTCGACGCTGCACGCCTCTTTCCCCGACTTTATGCTCGACCAAGAGCGCTCGAGGGATCTGTGTTGCAACGCTTCGTCCCACCATCGGCATCTGTCTCTGCGTTGTTTCAGCACGATGCAGGAGTTGCTGCGGTTCAACATCTGCGGGCTCGAGTCGTCGTTCGTGCTTGACGAGAAGATTCCAGACCTGGCAAGAAGGATCAGGGAGGAAATATCGCCAGAGCTGTTCTACGCGTGCCGCTACTGGGGTGATCATTTGAGGTTCGCCGATGCTCTGGGCGATGCCCACTCTGCGCTGGAAGAGTTCCTGTCGCACCGACTACTGTTCTGGATGGAGGTGATGAACCTGAAAACCTGCATTGGTACTGGCGCGCGCGTGTTGGTAGAAACTCATGGATGGCTACAGGTAAGCACATCCATTTCATAGCTCTCACAGAACGGGCTGTGACAATCACACAGAGATTGGGGAGGACGAACAATGTCCTTGAGCTTATGCTAGATGCCAGCAGGTTTGTGACAGCATTCGGTATGAGTCCAGCCTCACGCAGCACTTCCCACATCTATATATCGGCGCTTCCATTCTGGCCAAAGAAGCGTCCGGTCAGGGAGCGTTACTGGCAGAAGACACGAGGGCTGGCGAGGCTAGCGGGATCAGCAATTGAGCGACGAGATCTATCGTGTCTAGGAACGTGGATTGCTGGTGACGAGATCTATTGTGTGGCATTCTCGCCTGACAGTACTCGGATCGTTTCTTGCTCTTCCGACCATACCATCGGTGTATGGGACGCACACAGCGGTGTTCTCGTGGCAGGGCCATTTGAGGGGCACACCGGCTCGGTCATGTCTGTGGGATTCTCGCCCGACGGCACTCGCATCGTCTCAGGCTCTCAAGACCATACTATCTGTGTGTGGGACGCAGGTAGCGGAGAGCTCGTAGCTGGGCCGTTCCAGGGGCACAGCAACTCGGTCAGGTCTGTGGGCTTCTCGCCCGATGGCACTCGCGTCGTCTCAGGCTCTGAAGACAGCACGATCCGTGTGTGGGACGCAACCAGCGGAGATCTCGTAGCAGGACCGTTCAGGGGGCACACCCACCAGGTCTTGTCTGTGGGCTTCTCGCCCGACGGCACTCGCATCGTCTCAGGCTCTTGGGACAGAACTATCCGTGTGTGGGACGCAGGCAGCGGAGATCTCGTAGCTGGACCGTTCGAGGGGCACATCCAGTCGGTCGAGGCTGTGGGATTCTCGCCCGACGGCACTTGCGTCGTCTCAGGCTCTATCGACAGTACTATCCGTGTGTGGGACGCACGCAGCGGTGCTCTCGTAGCTGGACCGTTCCAGGGGCACACCGACTGGGTCTTGTCTGTGGGATTCTCGCCTGACGGCACTCGCATCGTCTCAGGCTCCGGCGACAGTACTATCCGCGTATGGGACGCACGCAGCGGAGATCTCTTAGCCGGACCGCTCCAGGGACATACCGACTCGGTCTACTCTGTGGGATTCTCGCCCGACCGCACTCGCATCGTCTCAGGCTCTCGCGACAGAACTATCCGTGTGTGGGACGCAGGTAGCGGTGATCTCATAGCTGGACCGTTCAAGGGGCACACTGACTCGATCCAGTCTGTGGGATTCTCACCCGATAACACTCGTATCGTCTCAGGCTCTCGCTATAGTACTATCCGTGTGTGGGACGCAGCCAGCGGAGACCTTGTAGCTGGACCGTTCGAGGGACACACCGACTGGGTCCTGTCTGTGGGCTTCTCACCCGACGGCACGCGCGTCGTCTCAGGCTCTCGCGACAATACTATCCGTGCTTGGGAAGTCACCCTTCACTACACTCCTCATCTCGAAACTTTCACAGACTGGCAGCTGGATGAAAACGGCATGGTCGCTGCTCAACAGGAGCAGATTTTGCTGTATGTTCCTCGCGATCTTTGGACTGGGCTTATGCGGCCGCATAACACAGTATGTATTTATACCAGAGGCGCTCTTGAGCTTGATTTCACCGGGGTTTTAATGGGCACGGACTGGGTGCGGTGCTATCGACCCTAGTGAATATGTTTTGTAGACATCTTATTCTTTGTCACATGTATTGTAGTCTAATCAGCGTTTCTCGTATACTGCAAGCGGTCGTGACCAGGCTATGACCCCGCCCTGGAGCCAGTTATATGGAATCGTGAAAATGCACTGCACCTTGCAGAACAAGCCACTCGCTCTGCCACTCAACCTCCAAGCAAGTCACAAATAGCACTGGTCCAGCGTAAATCTCATTAGAGTCAGATGTCATAACAGCAGGCACGCCTCGGCCGCGACAATTGTGCCGCAACCTCTTCCGATCAAGCAGGGCAGGGCAGGCGGACAGGATTAGCGTTCCGCCGCTGTCTCTCTCATGACAGACATCATTATGTGCTTCCGTTGCGAGTCGAACTTGGGCCAAGTTAGCACCACGCTAGTTCCATCCGTCGCAGATCATCCTGGTCCTGACGATCGAGACAGAGGACTTTCATTGTTCAGGTGGTAATTTTAGTACAGGATTGTGGGCGATATCGTTTGAAACATCTTCTGGTGTCAAGCTTGCAATTGACCGTTGAGGGGATTGTACTTTCAGTGGATGAATTCTGTCGAGCTTGAGAGAGTCCTGCCACAACAAGCCCAAACATCGAACCTTACATCGTTTAATTACGTCATTCCTCACTCAACCACAATATCTGACAAATGTCGCAGGCAATCCTCTCCGTCCTCCCACAAACGCAGCTTGGAAACTACATCTTGTGCTTCCTTACATAAATTCCTTCATTGCCAAGCCTGACCTTCTTCAAGCCTCCCAAAGAATGTGACGCGATTTCCAGTACGCTCCCCTGCGCTGTGTTGAGCACCTTCTCGCCGCCAGACAATATTTGCTTCCCTACGCGAACTCAGAGCAAACTATGATGAATGGGATGAGACAACAAATGTAAACGCTATTACTTGGCCAGAACACCCACGAACAATCCCTTGGGTCACCTGCTTTCTAGAACCGCACCGTTGAAAGTTCCGTGCTCCTCACGGCAGAAACTCTCGCAGTCTTCCCATCTCCTCTTGATTCTTCGGTGACGACCATGGGCTTTCCTATTGATTTTTCTGCCATGAGGAAGCCGTCAACTGGCCGCCCGAGGTTTCTGCCTTTCGCGTCCACTCTTTGCGTCTGGATTCGGCTCTGAGTGGTGCAGTTTTTGGACGGCAAGTTTTTTCTGGGTTGCCCTGAGGGGTTCAAACCCAAGCATTCTACAGGGACACAAGACTGGTCGAAGGCGCAGTCAAAACTTGGGGTTTCAAGAGCCTGTTCGATACATGCGCTGTGTCGTCAGCGAGTGCTATAAATGTCGTAGCCGCGCTTTGAGCTGGATATTTGCAAGTTCGTTGGCTGTCGCACTCTTATAGATCACGTCTGGCCGCCGCGTTGCAGTTTTACCCCCCCCCCCCCGACCTGTTCCAATCGGCACCCTGGTCGGACTTCCACCCTGTGATCACCTACAATGACTGTATCCTTATCGGCCAGAGCGTTGCGCAGAGTTTTTGTCCCTAACACAACGTACCCTTCCAAGTAAGTATTCACATTTTCTGTACCATGGGAACGGTATTGACCCAGTCTATAGATGCGCTCCGTGCTATTCACATTTGCACGACTTCCGTAGTCAACCCTATGAATGCCATAACACTTATCTCCACCTTCGCCACGAACTCCAGTCGGAAAGCACCTCACAAGTGACGCCTAATGCGGTCAATCCCCTGTCCCGGTTTCTCCTCGTCCTGCATATTTGAGCAGAAGCGCCGGGCTCGGATATGGATCCAGGTCGAGCGAGGAGACTGCTGTGCTCATCGAGAGTTATACGGTACGTCTCATCGAGTTCACTCAATCGCATCCTAATATCAAGCAGACCTAATGCTTCCAGACGGACGAACGGCTAAAGTCAAACCTAAATACTTCGACGCTCCTGAATGTATGTTTCAGCCTCATCTCGTCGATGTCGAGCAGCCCGGTGTAGCAGGCCCGTCTCTCTCATCCCATGATCCATCCATTTCTAATCACACGAACCCGCCTCTAGAGTTGTCATTCTAGATGACGAGCTGTAGCAGTCGACACCCGTGCCAAGCTCTACGAATATGTCGTCCTCTCTGGTGGGTTTAGCATGTACTCGAGTCTTCCCTCTCGTCTCAAAAAAGAAGTGAAGCAGCTGTACCTATCTCGTGTGCTTGGAGACGATATCAGTACACTATGCGTACGTTTCCTCTCCGCCATTCGATCCGCGTTCTACCTCTCACCTTCCGTCGATTCACTTGCCATATGACAATGTATTTTATGTCCATCATAGAGCTTCAAGCTTACGATCGAAGAGCTCCCTCGTTGAAAATACATGGTGTTCCTTTGCGAAGCCTTGTTATGGTAATGTAGGGATTCCGCAAGGGACAGTGACATATGCGGACTCAGGTACGCCTACCAGCCTTTGAACGATCGATACAGTTTACGAAGGGCAGTCATTTTACGAGTACGTCTCACACCTTCCTTATACTCCACATACTAACAAAATATCTTTTCAGAGGCTTTGACCTCTTTACCTACGACGATACGACAGGGTAAGTGCCCCGAGGACCTGCCTCATTCAGCTCTCACTGATAACATGATTAACTACAACGTATGATCTGTCTGAAGTGGACAGTTTACGTATGTAGATCCGCAGACAGCAATAAGCGAGGGGTTAGGCGTGTGATACGCCATTGAGACAAGCAGTTATGCGTGTGGACAACACGACCATGTTGAGCTCGGGGCAGCCACGGAAGAGGTGAGTCTTGATTTTGTATTGTTTGCTAGTTTAGTTCCTCGTATATTGAGATTAACGACCAAGTTATGGCCTGGGGCGTTTGAATGTCCGAATCGAATTCTACGAATATTACGGTGGTGGACTTCTATTCTGGACATTGCAAAGGCACCATACGGATGCTGTACGCACCTTTCTCTGCCACCCTATATGTCCCACCGCACATTCAGGTACGCTACCTTCTGATATCAAACTGGTCATTTTGGGTTGATGAAGTCAATGCGGGTGGGTGGTCTGGACGCACTATCACGAATCCGGAGAACTTTGCCGGTGGAGCTCGAGGCAGATCTGAAACATAAATCTGTGAGTGCAAAAAGGAGCTGGAACTCTCGGACGCGAGAAGGGTAGGGCTCAGACTGCGATGTGACAGGAAGCTTGGGCAACGCAGGGTGCGGGCGTATGAATAACAGCGCTGCGCCTTTTGCCGCGCCGTTATACGCTGCCGGGGTCGGATATTTGTGTCACGGTGGGATTCGAGCGGTACGTACGTTTGTCACTGCATTCCTTGCCCCGTCTCTACTCGTGGGATGTGAGCTTACGGCTTGTCGGCGTCCACATCAAGTCCTTCCACAGGTCGACGATTTCGCACGATATCACGCAGAGCAGGCTCAATCCCGACAACTGGGAGGAACCGGCTACATTGTTGCGTAACACTTACCCGCCTCAAGCGCACTTTTGGGATCATCAGGTCAGTAAGAGCTTTGCGCGATCTAATTAACAAAGTGGGATACTGAACTGCAGGCGTTACAGATTGTGAACGTCGATATATGCGGTCCGAAACCCAGTTGGTGGAACTAGAGAGTAATTTAGCTACCCTTCTAGAACTACGTTAGACTTCCGGGGAGGGAATGCATACGCCGAACCTTAGAGCCTATCGGGACTTTGCCTAGGGACGCTCTCGGACCAGGTTATGGATCGTGCACACTTTGATGTTAGCCAGAACTGCGTCCGTGTATTCAGCATTTCAGAGGTTTTGGGGAGCGTTTAAAGTTCGTTTGGGCTTGGAGTAATACCTCAGACTGGTTCGAAGTTTCTGACTCTTGTGTGGTTCGTTCATGGGTTGTCGAATGTCTCGGGATATCTCTAACTAAGAGCTAATATATATGATATGACTTGGGCATGGGTGTAGATGCGTACAGTACTGAATTGTATTGAGGTTATCAGAAGCAAAAGACTGCAGTCATGATATTTTTGTATGTGGATCGAAGCTCATTAATATAAAAAAGCGCCAGTACGTGGATATTTTGGCGACCGTAGTATGTATAGAACAGTTCACTTCTGCGCCTATCGCGCTCCGTTTGTAAAAGCTTGATACAATTCCATACATACTTATTTTACTAGTAAATCCGTAGGGGTATTTATATGTGTGGAAAGTAGTAGATTTCACCAAAAACACTACTGAGTTCAACGATTTCTGGATGAAAAGGTCGTTTCAAATCTTTACATGTATGCAGACATATAAAGTAGTAAATGTGTGAGATATTCGTCGTATCTAAGTGAGTCTGCTTTGGTGAGAATGTGCCAGATGGCGTACTGTTGTTTCTCATCATATTCCACCCACTATCAGGCTGCATATAGCGATCTATGCGAAGCCGTGATATCCAAAGTATGCCATACATTCACCTTGAGGTTTAGCTAGAAAGCACGTTGCATGCATGCATGTCTGCCCTTTACTTATAGGAATGATTAATAGACCTTGTAATAGCATCCCTAAATCAGGTATCTCCTACCAATACGGTAGTGGATATATGCAGTAAAGTGGCTACATGCTGACTTCTTTGAGTATTTTAGATGTTCAAAAGCCTCTCTGCCATTATATCTAACTGTATGCATTGTGCCTGGTCGCTCAGGCAACTTTCAGACATATATGGCAAAGTTGTGGGCATATTGCCCATACTTTGGGATTAATCTACACACATTCATGTACATTATTTTCTCACCCTTTGAATTGAAATTTTTGACATATATGCTATAGTTCAATCACATTGACACCCTTCTATTTTGGCCAAAAACTCGGCCTAAGAATGTGTGAAACCCAATGTATGAGCTTTTACAAACGGAGCGCGATATGCGCCCGTTGAATGATCTACATGCTCTAGTACATATTGAATAAAACTCGCTTTCACGAACGATTTGCCCACCATACGACAAGACCGACAGCTTTCAAGCTTTCCCAGATGCTTTCTATTCGTATTAGAAGGTTGATGGTAAGGCATGTTTGTAGCGCATTTATTCACTAACGAGACTTATAGTCTCGCTTGGACTTGTCTGCATAAAATCAAATAGTCGATATCTTTCAGTACTACAGCTAAACTACAAAAGAGTCTTAGCCAATGAACATGGTTTATTCTAATAACGCTCGTCATACAGGAGCAAGGACCTAAACCATAAGTTGACTCGAGGATTCACTTGGCGAGCTATATCGATCGCGCAGACTTCCAATCCTGTATGTGGCCCAGTTGGTGCTCGAGAACTGGCAGGTACCAGAAGAGCTGGTCCACCTGTCATGAGTGGAACATGCCTGGAGAAGGGTCGCGGGATGTGATCCACCGGCCAGACTATAACCTCCTCCTCGACAAGGTCGCATTGTTCAGAAATACTAGCTCGCAGGTAGTGACGTGACTCCAGTTGTGAGAGCAGAGCCGTTCGTCACAGTCCTCGTCCGACGAGTTTGTGGCTTGACACAAGGACGCCTTCGGGTGCTTTGACAGGGGCCAGTGCCATCAAGGCTCCCCGGAGCGAGAGTTGGATCTCATTCGCCTGTGTTCTTGTTGTGAATTGGTGCATTGCGATCCGAGGACGTGATGGACAGGGAGAGTCGTCGGCGTTGGTACCGCTAGTTTGGCTGATCGGAAAGGGTGGCGCTTGTGGCAGTGAATCTGCTTCCGAACTACGACACGCCTCGAACACCCGGACAAAGCATGGAGATCAAGCGCTGCCTCGCCTGTAACGCCTCGGCAGGGCACGAGGGTAAAATGTAGGTGTACTATGAGATAACGCAGGCATTATCTCACAGCTCTGACGACCACAGCAGAACGAAATGCCCCCCGGTTCTTCACCTCCTGGAGGGTTTCGCGAGTCCGTCAAGCGTCGTGCGCGTCGAGTCAAGAAGTGGTTTGGGTCAGAGGCTCAAGCGCCTACTCCTTCTACGCCCTCTCCGCAGCCTCCAACTCCACCTCCGCCTCAGTCTCCGCCTGGAGCCTCACTATCACAGCCTACTCCTACTCCAGGACCACCTCCGCAGCCACCAGCTCAACCACAACATCCGGTACTTTTACCTCAGCCAGCGCCGAGTGCTGGCGGATCTATGTCAGCTATTGCTCCCGTAGCCGCTGGCAACGCCCAGCCGGCCGACGCAGAGTCAAAGTTAATCCAGACCGCCAAAAAGGTCGGAGCAGACGCATGGACCGGACTCAAGACTACTCTGAAACTGGTGGAGAAGAGCTCGGATGTGTTCCCGCCACTCAAGTCCGCCGTGGCTGGTTTCCTCGGCGTGGTCGACATTTTCGAGGTGAGTGATTTCGTTGCGAGTGTCATTGTTTAGTACTTATTCTGCTATGAATGTAGACAGCAGCGCAGAACCGAGAGGACTACGCAAACCTCGCCTCGAATCTTCAAAGCATGGTGCAGGCATTCACAGAACACCCAGGAGAGGAGACGTCGTCCAATATCCTGGAGGCGCTGAACGCCATGGAGAGGTAGGCCGCATCCTCACCTCGAGCAATTCCTAAACTGAGTACACGGCAGTGGTCTCGGGAAGGAAATCGAACATGTACATAAACAGCAGCAGCACTCGGGACTTCGGCGCCATGTTGAGGCGGGACAGGACTCGGACGACGTGCAAAAGTGCAAGAAACGCGTGGAAGAACTACGCTATGCGCTTCAGGTAAGTATACTTAGGCGAGGTGTTATCGATTGATAGTTTAGCTGTATCCTAGGACAAAGCGATGCTCAGGATATGGAAGATTGCAGAGGAGCAGCAAATGGTACGTTACTGTGCGGAAGGGCTGCACGTTTTAGCACTTAACCTACGGGTTTGTAGGACGTGCGACTCGACAGGCTGAACGCAGCACTCAAGGCGACGTATGACTCAAGCATGTCCACGGTCATCGGTCGGCGCAAGTGTACACCCGGCACTCGTGAAGCCATACTGGCGGGGATTCGAGCGTGGGCCTACAGCCCCGACGGTCCAAGGGTGTACTGGCTGAATGGCATGGCTGGGACCGGGAAGACGACTCTGGCGTATAGTTTCTGCGCCGAGATGCAGCTGGCTGGTCGGCTTGGCGCAAGCTTCTTCTGCTCTCGCGCGGACGCAGACAGCCAAGACGTGTTGAGGATCGTACCTACCATCGCGTACCAACTTGCCCGTCTGTTGCCCTCGTACCGGGAGGCACTCATTCAGCAGATAGGCGAGGATAAGGACATCGGGGCGCGAACCATCGAGATGCAGTTCGCGAAGCTTATACGAGATCCTCTACGAGAAGCCAAACCATCGGAACTCGAGAGCATTGTTGTCACAATCGATGCGCTGGACGAATGTGGTAGACGCGATGGTGCGCAGGATATCCTTAAAGTACTCCTTGTCAACGCAAGCAACCTGCCGATCAAGTTCTTTATCACCTGTCGTCCGGAGCCTGGGCTGTTCGACTCGCTCCAATCGCGGGAGGAACACTGCCGGTCTGTGCTCCACCTCCACGAAATTGAGGCGTCGTTTGTGCAGGCAGATATCAGGACGTATCTGGAGGCTGAACTTGGCGCCCTCGCTTTGTCTCGGGACAAGATCGAGCGGCTTGCGGAACAGGCTGGAACACTATTCATCTACGCCGCCACCGCCGTACGCTACATCCGTCCCAAAGGTCGACAAGTCAACTTCCATCAGCGCCTTGAACAGCTGTTGACAGTGGTCTCCGAGAAGAAGACTAACAAACACAAGGGTATTGACGAGTTGTATGAGGCCGTGCTCACTGCCGCATTTGCCGACGAAGACTTGGACCCCAGGGAGAAAGAAAACATCCGGCTGGTGTTAGACACGACAATATGCGCGAGAGAGCCGATGAGTGTGACGATGATGGCGAGGTTGCTGGATCTTGACGATAACGACGACGTGCTGAACGCCCTGCAACATCTTCGCTCCGTGCTGCATGTCTCTCGAGGTACCGACCTCATCTCGACGCTACATGCCTCCTTTCCCGACTTTATGTTTGATCGGAACCGCTCGAAAAACCTGTGCTGCGATGCCCCGAAGCACCATCAGCACCTATCTCTGTGTTGTTTCGGCACGATGCGGCGCTCGCTGCGGTTCAACATCTGTGAGCTCGAGTCGTCCTACGTGCTTGACGAAAAGGTTCCGGACCTCGCAAGAAGGATCAATAAGGCAATATTACCGGAGTTGTTCTACGCTTGCCGCTACTGGGGTGATCACTTCAAGTTCACCGAGACTCTAGGCAATGTCCACGCTGCGTTAGAAGATTTCCTGTCAAACTGGCTACTGTTCTGGATGGAGGTGATGAACCTAAAGAACTGTATCGATTCTGGCGCTTCCATACTAACAGGAATACATGGATGGCTACAGGTAGGTATATTCATTTTAGAGTTCTTGCGGAACGGGCTCTGACAATCACACAGAAACTGGGAGGGACAAACAATGTGCTTGAGCTTGCCCTCGACGCCGGCAGGTTTGTGACAGCATTTAGCATGAGTTCAGCACCGCGCAGCACACCCCACATCTATATATCAGCGCTTCCGTTTTGGCCAAAGACGCGTCCGGTCAGAGAGCGATACTGGAAACAGACACGAGGGCTGATGAGGCTGGAGGGATCAGCAATGGAGCGACGAGATCTGTTGTGTCATGGAATACGGGATGCTACCAGCCAAGCCTCTTGTGTAGCATTCTCACCTGACAGTACTCGCATCGCTTCATGCTCTTGGGATCATACCATCTGCGTTTGGAACGCAGGCAGCGGAGATCTCGTAGCAGGGCCGTTCGAGGGGCACACTAAATCGGTCCAGTCTGTGGGCTTCTCGCCTGACGGTACTCGCATCGTCTCAGGCTCTAGCGACAGAACTATCCGTGTGTGGGACGCAGGCAGCGGTGTTCTCGTAGCTGGCCCTTTCGAGGGACACACCTACTCTGTCGAGTCTGTAGGTTTCTCCCCCGATGGTACTCGCATCGTCTCTGGCTCCAGCGACAATACTATCCGTTTGTGGGATGTACGTAGCGGCGCCCCCGCAGCAGGACCGTTCAAGGGGCACACCGGTATGGTCCTGTCTGTAGGATTCTCGCCTGACGGCTCTCGTATCGTCTCAGGCTCTTGCGACATGACTATTCGTGCGTGGGATGCACGCAGCGGGGATCTCGTAGCTGGACCGTTCCAGGGGCACACCAGAATGGTCCTGTCTGTGGGATTCTCGCCTGATGGCACTCGCATCGTCTCAGGCTCTGACGACAGAACTATCCGTGTGTGGGACGCATACAGCGGTGACCTCGTAGCAGGGCCGTTCAGGAGGCACACCAGATCGGTCCGTTCTGTGGGGTTCTCGCCCGACGGCACTCGCATCGTCTCAGCCTCTAGTGACAATACCATCCGCGTGTGGGACGCACGCAGTGGGGATCTCGTAGTTGGGCCGTTCAAGAGGCGCGCCGGCTCGGTCTTCTCCGTTGCATTCTCGCCCGACGGCACTCGCATTGTCTCAGGCTCTGACGACAGAACCATCCGTGTGTGGGATGCAGGCTGCGGTGCTCTCGTGGCTGGGCCGTTCAAGGGGCATGCTGACTGTGTCCGGTCTGTGGAATTCTCTCCCGACGGCACTCGCATCGTCTCATGCTCTGAAGACAGTACTATCCGTGTTTGGGAAGTCAGCACTCGCCACATTCATTACCCCGGCACTTGGATAGACTGGCTCATGGATGAAAACGGTATGGTCACTACTCGGCAGGGGCAGATTTTGCTATATGTGCCCCGTGACCTTTGGACTGGGCTTATCAGGCCTCATAACATAGTTTGCATTTATCGCAAAGGCACTCTTCAGCTTGATTTCGGTGGGGTTTTGATGGGAACCGACTGGGCGCAATGCTACCAATCCCCTGAATATGTTTTGTAGACATCTTATGCTTTGTCACATGTATTGTAACACAGCCAGAGTTGCTCGTATATTGCAAGTCACCCCAACCCGGCCATAAACGCCATCGGGAAAGTGTATTCCCCCTCTCCCCCCGCAGAACTAGCCACTTACTTTGCCAACCAAGATATAAGCAAGCAAAAGATGGTCTTTTCCAGTGTCATTCTCACTAGAGTAAGACCGAAGAAAAGGCAGCACGCCTCGGCCGCTACAACTCTGCAGTAATATAAGTATTCCAGTTAAGCAGAGCGGGGAAGGCAGACAGAATGGTTGTTCCGCCCACTGTCTCCCTTATTACAGACACAATCTTGTGCTTACGTTGCGAGGCGAACTTAGACCACCGCCCACAAGACTAGCAACCGGCGCCTAGCGCAGCTGCATAACCCCCTTCCATATCTCCACTCCCCGGGCCTCTGAGCACACGGAAAGCGGCGTGGTAGGTGGGGCTGGCCACCACAAGATGGCGTACAGGCATAAAACTACAATGTGCGTATGTTTATTACTCTTTTTGCGAATATATGTACGTGCTTAGTAAGCAGAAATGGCGCAAACGTTACGTTATTTGTTGCTACACTTATGGCTGGTGCAGTAGTTCTATCCATCGCAGATCCTCTTGGGCTTGACAATCGAAACACAGGGCTTCGCTCGCTCACGTGGCAATTTTGGGATACGGTTGTGGTTGAAACGTCTTCTAGTGTCAAGCTTGAAATCCAGCGTAGGGAGATAGCCCTTTCATTGGATTCATTCTGACGCCGAGGTCGAGGTAACTCAAGCAAAACCGGATTTGCTGGGGAGCGCCGGGGAGAACCACGGGTTTCTCCGTACGCTCCGCGAGCCTCCGGAGCACTGGTCACGTGCCGAGAGCGCTGAAAAACTCAGCCTGCAATGTTCAAAACTGCACAATTATCTTTCTTTGTGCTCATTTTAGTCTATGTACGTTTGAATTTTACTCAATCCACATTTTTGAGTGCTCACGACCAACTTTTTGACCGCTCCCGGCACGTGACCTGTGCTCCGGAGGCTCGCCGAGCGTACGGAGAAACCCGTGGTTCTCCCCGGCGCTCCCCAGCAAATCCGGTTTTGCTTGAGATATCTAGCAAGCGTCGCAGGTAATCCTCCCTATCTCCCCACAAACACCCTCTCAAAACTGGATATAGGGCTTCCTCATATGGGTCCATTGCCCAGTCTGAGCATCCGCAGGAACGACGAGATCTTTAGCGTGCTCCCTTACTCTGTCCTGAGTAACTCCCGTTGTTAGACAACAACTGCTTCTTGACTCGAACTGGAGGCACGCGACGTCGGATGAAGTGGTAAATGCATGGAAGACTCTTTTACTCGGCGAGGTCGCTCTAGTGGCCCTCCAGTTCGCTTGCTTTCTCAGTCGCTCCTTCGAAAGTCCTGTACTCTTAATGACAGAAGCTCTCGTAGTCCTCCAGTCCCCCCTGATCCTCTGAGTATCATCACGGGGTTCCCCGTCATTTTTTCTGTAGCATAAAACCCATCAGCTCTCCGCCTAAGATTTCTGACTTGCGGGTTTACTGCCTTCATGTGATTTCGGCTTTGGGTGGCTCAATTTCTGCACGGTAAGTTCCTTCCACGTTGTTCTGAAGGACTTAAAACTAAATGTCGTACAAGAACACTTAGATTATTGAAGGCACGGTCAAAATTTGGTGCTCTGAGGATGAGTCCAACACATATGCCGCGTCGGTCGTGATTGCTGTAGATGTCGCAACTGCGTTTTCAGCTGAATGTATTTTCTATTGCGTTAGTTATCGCGCTGTTATCAATCCTATCCGGCCGCTGCACTGCTATCCTCGCCTCCCTCGTCCTGCTGCAACCGGTACCGTGGTCGGATGTCTGGCCAGTAAGGATTCGTCCACATATGCGATCACCAGGCATAACTTTCGGCTTAGTTTTCGTCCTTAGCACAATTTATAGTTCCGAGTACGTGCTCACGTATTTTTACTACGGGAACGGTTTTGACCTTGTCTTTAGGTGTGTCCCACGCTATTCACCGTTGCATGGCTTCCACAGTCAATATCGTGGCTGCCACAATGCTCGCTGCCGCCTTCCTCGCGAAATCCATAGCCTCCAAGTACCTCACCGGTGATACCTCATACAGTCAAGCCCCTCGTCTAGCCCCCTCACCGAGCATATCTCCGCAGGACCACCGGACCTGGAGACGGATCGGATGTGACTCGAGGAGAACACGCGCTCGTCGCGAGGTATGCGGTACATTCCATCGAATCCGCTCAACCTCATTGTAAGATGAAAATGACCTAGTCCTCTCCACCGACGAGCAATTGAGGTCGAACGTGAACGCTTCGAGGCGTCCGAATGTATGCTCCAGCTTCGTCTCGTCGACGCCGGGTAGTCTGGCGTAGTGAATGCGTTGCTTACATCCCAGTCTCCGTCTATGTCTGGTCACCCTGACGCGCCTCTAGAGATCATTCTGGTATATCTAAGCTGTAACAGTCGATACCAATGCCGAATGCTTCAAACGCTTCGTCCTCTCTGGCGGGTCGAGTATGTACCTAGGTCTTTCCTCTCGTATCGAAAAGGAACGGAACAGGTGTTTGTCCCGCGTGCTATGAGACGATACTAGCGGGCTACGCGTACGTGCCGTCTCTATTCGTTACCTCGCCTTCCACTTTCCACCTCTAGTTATTTTATTACCGATTCGACGAAATAATAACACGTTCCTCGCATACAGACCTTCAAGCTTAGGATCGACGACCCTCCTCAACGACAACGCATGATCTTCCTCGGCGGAGCTGTGCTCTCGGATATCACGAACCCGCGCAACGAACTTTGGATCACGTACGAGAGTGGGGTACGTGTGTCACGTCAACTCGAGCGAGGGGAGAATTAGGCGTCCCATCCTCACTTCCAAAGTCCAACTCCGACGCGGATTCCAAACTCACGAGCTTCGACTTGCCACTCGTTGGGCACGGATGAGTTGAGATATATATGTATTTAGGTTGTGGGATGCTGAAATGAAGCCAGCCGTTTGAACATCTTGAACTGTCAGATGCCAGATGAGTAAAATAAAGGTCTATATGCGTTGTGGAGTTCATCATTTTCCACGCTCGTACTAACTTAGGCAGGTCACCTATCAATAGCTCTTCCCTGGACGCACTTAACCTTTAAACATCGGTCGCTTTTCTCTTTCTCATTCTCGCCTCTCGCCCCTCATACGATCTCGTCCAGGTCATTCATTGGCGTTCGGCTTGGGTTGGTGTTATGCTCGATGGCTGGAACGGTTTGGGTGGAGAGGTTCCGGAATGTAAAGCTCCCACGGAGGACAGAAGCACGTGCGGCCGCGAGTACGCCTGCAAACCTTTGAACGATTGATATGTTTCGTGAAGGACAACCGCTCTTCGAGTACGTCCCACCCCTCCCTTGTTCTCACATAATTGCAGCACATCCTTTCGAGGCTTCAAATTCATTACCTGTAGGAATACAGCAGGACAAGCGCGCCGAGGACCCGACTCGTTTAATCCTCGCGAAA
This sequence comes from Ceratobasidium sp. AG-I, assembly GCA_015039395.1. NCBI lineage: Eukaryota > Fungi > Basidiomycota > Agaricomycetes > Cantharellales > Ceratobasidiaceae > Ceratobasidium > Ceratobasidium sp. AG-I. Next base: position 6,199 of record MU132444.1, on the reverse strand, counting down.
GAATGATTGACTGAAACGTATGATCAGTCTGAAGCGGACAGGGTGCGTATGTGGATTTGCAGACGGCAACGAGCCAGGGATTGGCGTATCTCGCGCTCGAGGGACAGGCATTTATGCCTATGGATAACACGACTGTGTTGAGTTCGGGGCAGCCGAGGAAGAGGTGATGTTTGGCTTCTATTTATTTACTGGCTTGATCCTTGGCAAGTCAGGCTTAAAGATTTAGTTATGTTGTGGGTTGATCTAGTGTCCGGGTCGAATCCTACAAACGCTATGGCGGTGGGCTTTTGGTTTTGGACATTGCCAAGGCCCCATGTGGATGCTGCATGTGCCAATCTCCGCCCACTCTCCATGTCTATCTCTCAGCGCATCATACTGAAACCACACCTACCCACTATTCTCCTATGTAGTCGTATGGCCCGCTTATTGGTGCGAACTCTTTTGGATATGTCCCTACATTTCGAGTGCCTGAGCTTATGCCTAACAGCAAAGTTGGACCTAATTGGCCATGGAGCGGAGAAATTGCTGTGTTTGAAGGTGTAAACCAGAATAAGAGGAACCAGGTTACATTCCATACCGACACAGGTGCGCTACTTTTTTTTTTACTTGTAACTAGTTGTATAATCTTAATTGGATATATGCGGTGGGTGGTCTAGGTTGCACGATCACGAACCCTCAGAACTTTACCGGAGAGCTCTTGGTAGGTCTGAATACTAAACATGTGGACGCAGAAATAGAGCGGGAATTCTAGAATGCTGGTGGGTTAGGACTCGAACTATGATGCGACTGGTAGTTCGGGCGACGCAGGGTGTGGGCTCATCAATGATAGCGCTGAGTCTTTCGGCGCGCCGTTCAACGCCGTTGGGGGTGGCGTGCTCGCATCTCTATGGGGTTCGAGCGGCATATGCGTTTGTCAGTACATTTCTCCTCTCGAATTTGCTAGTAGGACGTGGACTGATGATTTGCTGGCTTTAAATAGGGTTCTTCCACCGATCGACAATCCCGCACGATATCACACAAAACACGCCTAATCCTGATAACTGGGGAGAACCGACTGCTTTATTGTCTAACACTTCGTGTCCGCCTCAAGCGCACTTTTGGGATCATCAGGTTAGTACTATCTTCACGCTATCTTTTAGATTAAAGAAGGTGCGAAGCTGTATGTGCTACAGATCGTGCTCAATATTGATATATGCGGTACGAAATCCAGGTACTGGAATCAAGGCATTATCCGGCTAACGCTCTGAATTCACATTAGGTTTCTGGGCGGGGAATGCGTATTCCGATCCATAGAGCCTAGCGGGAGCTTGTCCAGGGACGTGCTCGGACCAGGTTATGGATCCCACAAACTTCGACGTGAGTCCTAACAATCTCGGGTGATTCCGACAAAGTTACTTAATAAGCGTGGTAAAACTATAGAATGCTTCATGGTTGATAGTAAGTCCAATATTGCGGAGACAAACCAGGTTCAATTTACTAATAGGAAAGCTCTTTCAGAATTATGTGCACGTATTCAGGAACTCAGAGGTTTTGGGCAGTGTTCCTAGTTCATTGGGGCTTCGAGATACGCCTCAGACGGGGTTGAAGTTTCTTATTCTTGTATGGGTCATTCATGGACTGGTGACCGGGTTGTGTGGTTTGTAATATGTCTGATTGCAAGGTTCGCATTTGTGATATGGTTTAGAGATGTATTCTGATTTTGAGGTTATCAGAGTGTACTAGAATAATGAGTTCATTAATTTTGTACTGAGGATGCGCGATCTAGGATTGTTCGTGTAGTGACGTTTGCGAGATGGATTTCGGCCGACTACCTTTTTGTTATGTCTTGGATTCTTTGATGTCTGAGGGCGGGATGAGCCAGGAGCGTCGTCGGCGTCGCCACCGTTTGTCGACGGGAGAAGGCCACTATTTCGGATTGTTTGTGCCGTGGCGCTTGTGGCAGTGATATGCTTCCGAACGACAGCGACACGCCTGCAAGGCCTGGACAAAGCATGTGGACCAAGCGCCGCCTCGCCTGCAACGCCTTGGAGGTGCCGAATAAAGATGTGCTGGGATAGCACGGGCAAGATATTTCGCAGACCCGACGACCACAGCAGCACGACATGCCCCCAGGCTCTCCGCCCTCAAAAGGGTTTCGTGGATTTCTCATGCGTGGTACTCGTCGGGTAAAGAAACTGTTTCGACTAAACTCTCAGGCGTCTACTCCACGCACGCGTTCCCCTCATCCTCAGATTGGGCCTGGAGCCTCAGGACCACAGCTTCCTCCTGCTCACGCTCGACTTTCACAGCTGCCAGGTCAATCCCAACAGTCGGCGTTATTGCCGCAACCTGTGCCAAGCGCCAGTGGATCCACGGCTGGTGTTAACCTCGTGGCCGTCGGGAACGTCCACTCACTCAACGCGGAGTCAGGGGTTTCACAGGCGGCAAAAAAAGTGGGAGCGGACGCCTGGACCGGGCTGAAGGTTGTTCTAGGGCTGGTCAAGGAAAGCTCAGATGTGTTCCCGCCGCTCAAGTCCGCCGTGGCTGGGTTTCTTGGTGTGATCGCCGTTTTCGAGGTGAGTGATCTTACTAATATCGTATAACCTTTTATGACACTTATTGTGCTTTGGGTTTAGACAGCCGCCCAGAACCGGAAAGACTACGCGGAACTCGGTTCCAGTCTCAAGGACATAATCGAAGAGTTCAATCAACACCCAGGCGAGCATACCTCCTCCAAGTTTTCGGAGGCTCTCAAGGCGATGAAAGAGTAGGCTACTTTCAGTAATCATCTGGCGCTCTGAACTCACCTGCGTATAGGGATCTCGAGAAGGAAATGGAACAAGCACTAGAGCAGCTTCAACGCTCAGGATTTAGGCGCCACCTCGAGGCGGGACAGGGTGCGGTCGACGTACAAGAGTGTCGTCGCCGTGTCGACACTCTATGTCGTGAGCTACAGGTCGGTCTGCTTTAGCGGGATATAGTTGGCTGGATTCATAACCCCACTTCAGAGCAAAGTGCTAGTGGAGGTCTGGAGGAGCCAGAAGGAGCAACAAGCGGTACGGTGGCTACATAGGAAAGCTGCTGGTGCTGGTATCTAACATACAGTATCGCAGGACGCACGTCTCGAAAAGCTGAAGGCAGCGCTAACGGCGATGTACGACTCAAGTCTGTCCGATGTCGTCGGCCGACACGGGTGTACACGTGGCACGCGCGAGGCCATTCTCACAGGGATGCGAGAGTGGGCGGATAGTCCAACCAGCCCGAAAGTGTACTGGCTGAACGGTATGGCCGGGACCGGGAAGACCACGCTGGCGTACAGCTTCTGTGCCGAGATGCAAAACGCAGGTCGGCTTGGCGCAAGCTTCTTCTGCTCCCGCGCAGACGCAGAGAGTCGGGACGTATCCAAGATTGTACCGACGGTTGCATATCAGCTTGCTTGTCTCTTGCCTGCGTACCGCGAGGCGCTGATTCGACAAATGGGCGAGGACGTAGGGATTGGCGCGCGGAGAATCGAGACACAGTTCGAGAAGCTCATACGCATTCCTCTGCGCAAGGTCCAGACTTCCGTGGCTCCCGGCATTCTTGTTGTGATCGACGCTCTGGACGAATGCGAGAGGCGCGATGGTGCTCAGAGCATCCTAAACGCACTTCTGCTCCACGCTCAGGATCTGCCTATCAAGTTCTTCATTACTTGTCGGCCAGAGCCTGGCCTGTTCGATATACTTCAGCCGCAGAGCGAACAACGTCGCATTGCGCTGGACCTGCATGACATTGAAGCGTCGTTCGTCAAGGCGGATATTAGGACCTATCTAGACGATGAGCTAGGCACGATTTCGTTGTCTCAGGAGAAGATCGGGCAGCTTGCCGAGCAGGCTGGAACGCTATTCATCTACGCTGCTACTGCAGTACGGTACATCCATCCCAAAAGTCGACTCGTCGATTTCAGTCAGCGTCTCGACGATTTGCTATCTTTGACGTCCGAGCCTGAACCGGATAAGCACAAGGGCATCGACAAACTGTACGCTGCCGTGCTGGCTGCCCCATTCGCCAACGAGGACTTGGGATCGAGGGAAAAAGGGAACATCCGGCTGATCCTGCACACGGTACTATGCGTGAGGGAGGCGATGAATATTACGACGATGACGAAGCTGTTGAAGCTGAAGGAGGGAGAGGTGATATACGCGCTGCAACACCTTCGCTCGGTTCTGCATATTTCTCAGGGTGGAAATCTGATCTCCACGCTGCATGCGTCTTTCCCCGACTTTATGCTCGACCAGGACCGCTCGAAGGATCTGCACTGCAACGCTGCGTACCAGCATCGGCATCTGTCTCTGCGTTGTTTCATCACGATGCAGGATTTGCTGCGGTTCAACATCTGCGGGCTTGAGTCGTCGTTCGTGCTTGACGCGAAGGTTCCAGACCTGGCAAAAAGGATCGTCAAGACGATACCACCAGAGCTGTTCTACGCTTGTCGCTACTGGGGAGATCATGTAAAACTCGCCGAAGCTCTGGGCGATGTCCACTCGGCGCTGGAAGACTTCCTGTCGGGCCGACTACTGTTCTGGATGGAGGTGATGAACCTGAAGAACTGCATCAGTACTGGTGCGAGCATATTGGCAGAAATTCATGGGTGGCTACAGGTAAGCGCATTCGCTTTAGATTTCTCGCCGAATTGGTGCTGACAATGATATAGAGATCAGGAAGGACAAATGATGTGCTTGAGCTTGCGTTTGATGCCGGCAGGTTTGTGACAGCGTTCGGTATGAGTGCGGCGTCGGGCAGCACTCCCCACATCTACATATCGGCGCTTCCATTCTGGCCAAAGACGCGTCCGGTCAGGGAGCGGTACTGGCAGAAGACACAAGGGCTGACGAGGCTAGCGGGCTCAGCAATAGAGCGACGAGATCTATCGTGTCTAGGAAGGTGGCGCGCTGCCGGCTGGGTCAATTGCGTGGCATTCTCGCCTGACAGTACCCGCATCGTTTCTGGCTCTGACAACCGCACCATCCGTGTGTGGGACGCACACAGCGGTGCTCTGGTGGCTGGGCCGTTCGAGGGGCACATCGACTCGGTCAAGTCTGTGGGATTCTCGCCCGACGGCACTCGCATCGTCTCAGGCTCTGGCGACAGAACTATCCGTGTGTGGGACGCAGGCAGCGGAGATCTCGTAGCTGGACCGTTCCGGGGGCACACCCACTCGGTCTGGTCTGTGGGGTTCTCGCCCGACGGCACTCGCATCGTCTCAGGCTCTGAAGACACAACTATCCGTGTGTGGGCCGCAGGCAGCGGAGATCTCGTAGCTGGACCGTTCCAGGGGCACACCCACTCGGTCTTGTCTGTGGGATTCTCGCCCGACGGCACTCGCATCGTCTCAGGCTCGAGCGACAGAACTATCCGTGTGTGGGACGCAGGCAGCGGAGATCTCGTAGCTGGACCGTTCCAGGGGCACACC
>MU132443.1:6253-23022 GCA_015039395.1 Ceratobasidium sp. AG-I | reverse complement strand
ATTCTCCTGGGGGGCAATCGCCCAAATCACCCCTGAGGGGGGAATTTCCCCTGAGAAGTGCCACATGCACTAAGGGATTCCACCAGGGAAACTTGTGTCCCTTGTACTCAATGGTTTCTAAACCCATTAGATAGCTTATCTCTAAAATATCAGCCTTAATGGCCCACTGGAAGGGTGCTAAACAGGGGGAAAGTTATGGATAGGGGTGGTTTATCATATATTCTGCCCCCTACAGCAGGATTGAGGGGTTTCTGAGCATTTCTAATGAGTACATTCTGCTCAGCATGGTTGATTCCCTTAGTCCAAAACTCTTTATCTTTTCTCTAAACTTCAACCCTACTTATGTACAGCAGGCTACACTCCCTTGTTACCAATGAAGGTGGGGAAGTAGCTGTGTTCACAACAGCATGAGTAGTGCAGCTGCAAGTGAGATATCTGGTGAGTACATATTAGAAAATACTCTGGATGGATTCCACTTACCATCAGGCTATGCAAATGTATTGCTCTTTCACTACACTAGAAATGAGCCTATGGGGGAAATAATCATGCACTCTGTTAGGTTCACTGGATTCCAGTGATTGGAATCTCATGAAACTTTGAGAGTAATTCTCAATAAATACACTTAGCCTAGATATGCATTCACGCTAGCAGGTACCTGCCTGTATAAGTCATGGCAGGGGGTGCGATACCCCTGATTATTTATTCTGAGATAAATGGCCTGCGATCTCGCCTGTAGAATTTATTATGCATATGTGGAATACATGATCAGAATGCTGGGAATCTTGCGCATTTAATGAGCTATTGCTCAATCAATTGTGATGGGTTTGAAGGTCGGTCATTTCCACCTTCGTGCATCTAGAGCCCTCTCGCAGCTCGTAGAGCGTCTGTACGGCCACGACAGCGTGTGGGAATGCTTGCATACCTGCACGGTACCCGCAGTGATGCGGGCGGGGCGGGTTGCCCGCAAATTCCCGCAATTCCCGCGTGCGGGTGCGGGTGCGGGTGCGGGATTGGCAATTTGGTGCCGGATTCCCGCGTGCGGGTGCGGGAAATGCGGGAATTACTCGCCCGACATCCTTACTTCGAACTCTAGACGAGCTTCCTTATCTTCCTTTTCGCGTTCTAATTCTCGCTGTTTCTTATAGGCTGCCCATTCGGACTCTGCCTCCTGTTCTATCTTGGCTGATTCTTCTTGTATGCGCTTATTTTCAGCCTGGACTCGCTCGCGGCAGTCCTGTTCATGTTTGTCCGCGACCATCCTTTGCTTTGTTTCAGCTACTGGTTCTATGCGTATGGACTTTGTACCATAGCGTGGTGTACTGATGGTCTCGCTATAATACCCACCCAGGCCTTCATCGCCTGAGCCGGCTGGTTGCCTTATGGGTTTCACTGTGTCTTGGCACCTCTGGGTAACGCGCTTATGCGCTAAAGCACCCGGGCTATTGTCTTCTTCGGACCCTGCTGCGTTTCTACGCGCTGGTCCTTCTTCATCTGTCGCCCTAGTCCCCATCTCCCCGATCCCCGTGGTATTGCCCGGTGTTGCTGATGGGGCTGGGTTACCGAAAGATAACCCGAAACTGCCGCGGCCTATATGCGCAAGGCTAGAGGGCAGGTTGTAGAGGGCACCTCCAAACGCCCGGCCACTGGCGGGGGTTTGTACCGGACCCGTAACCGGGGTCGGTACTTCGTGCGTTGAAGGCCCGGGAGCGGACGCATCTGGTATGTGTGAGTCCGGTGCTTCGTTGCGCGGTTCTTCCTGAGTTGCTGACGTCTTTCAGTACAGGCAACTTATCTGTATATACAAAACTGTGAGTAACAACTGAACACTTATATGCACTTAGCTAATTCAGTTCCTTCCTCCGTCGGTGATCAGTCGCCAGAGGGTACGAAGTATTGTCGTAGTCAAAAAATGTAAGGGTTCTACAAATGTAATATGTTAGTGATAGAAGCCCTTGCAGCGCACCTTAGTAAACAAGAACAAACAGAGAGAGTCAGTGTCAGTAAACGGTGTCGCGAGAGCGATACCAGTAGAGGTTGACTAGTTTAACTTCCGTAAATTCAATAGTAAACTAAAGTACAATGAACACAAATGAAATCCCAGCTCTTTTATAGGTTTTTACCAGTGTTTATTGTCCCATGGCGCGCAGTGCGTTGGCGAGTGCGCGCGTGGTCTTTTATCACGTATATGCGTTCTTAATAAATCAATCCTTCGACGCAGCGTATATGCTGCGTTGCTTATATCTTTCCATGTGTTGTTTGTTCTTTTTCTGAGTCATTTACATGCGTGCCGAGGGCACACGGTTTCTCTGAGAATGCCCGCGCTTAAGACCGCAGGGTTTATTTGTCTATTTGTTTGTGTACGCATCTATTACATAATCGTTCCAGATGTGCTCCTTTATGGACCTGCTGGGGTGACCCCAGCTCCTGCTGAGCTCGCGCACAACAACGCTTGCGACAAGCTTCCTCCTATTCCCAACATTATCCCCCCTCGCCAAGTGTCGCATCCCTGGATCGACCCCTCTGATTTTATTCCTATTTTCTCCAATTTATCCGGCGCCTATCGGAACAGTTCCTGTGTCACATGACCTCGGCGCCTATGGCTTAGCGGTTTACAATACCCTCGGAGTATCCTCGGGATGACTAAAGCGGTGCTGGGCTTCTCTAATATATGAACTCTATTGTTCTCGCTTATAAACGGACACTTCTCGTTTCTGATCGTACCATTGTATTTTCCTTTGTGACTCGTACCATTGTTCTCATATGCTTCCTATTTGTAATTCTATAGTATATAACAGAGCAGGATTTCGACTGAGGAGACTCAAGTCGAAATACCTTGTCAATTCCCCAATTACAGTACCAGCTATAGTAAAGGGCTTAAGAGCATTTACTGCTGAGAACTAAGTAAAGGAACACATAAGCGTACTGTACGGAACCCTTGAGTTCATCCCCTGTTATATAAGTCACTCCCACCTTGGGTCGTGACACTGTATTTCGACTTTTCTAGGCTTTACGCCTCCCTTTGTCCTGTCCGGCATTACTGCCCCTTCCCCCGTGCACATCACCTTGGGCCTAGCCCGTTCTCATAGCTTTGGTCGTTAAGACAACGCGTTTCCTTGCGTTGAGTACAAAGGAGACGTCACACATCACGTGTTAGACTATCCCCAGTACGTTCGAGACCGGGTTTGAACAAGTGTGTGTACGGTAAGACTTGTACTTCACCATCTCGTTGTGTGAAACCCATTTGGGTGCCAACGTTGAAACACTACACCTTCGTACATTGTTGACCAACCCTGAAGAAGGGCGTCCCTAGTCCCCCGTGACTATCAAAACGCGCGCTGCTCCGGCAGACCGATACATGTCCCCGGCTTTTACCAGCCTTATTGTCCTTACCAAAGCAGACCGTGACCTACGCCCCTGCGTTACTGTACCTGGGTGGTTGTTAAACCAAGAGGAAGACTTAATCGGTATACACGCCACTTGCTGGAAAAATCCCAACTACCTCGAAAGCATTAAGATCAATCTCCCTAAACCGAAATCAAAATAACTCCTCCTGTCCAACGTTACTCTGGCTCCTCAACGCCAAACCCTATACCAGCGCCTTACCCAATGTCCTTTGCAGCCCAACGGACGGCCCGCGACGAGCGAGCAGCATCCAGGGCCAGCAACCGTGAGGAAGACCCTGATCGAACGACTGTGCCAGGAGCCTTCCAATCACAGGCAAACGCCCCAGCATCCCTCGAAGACGTATTCTCCTTACTCCAGGACCTTATCCAAGATGTCAAGGACCTTGACCGCCAAAACAGGGCACAGGCCGAAGAACTCGCTGCATTCAGAAGCGCCTTACGATCAGACATCGGGGCCCTACAGGAAGACATCACATCAATTAGGAGCACCATCCAAAGCGCCCCAAAGGACCCTGGCATTCCCGCCTTTACTCCGGTACCCCCACCGTCCAGATTCTCCGCACCCCCACCAGCTGGTCCTAGCACTTCAAGACGCCAAACTACTCCCTTCGAATACCGGCTCCCTGAACACAAAGGGAAAGGAAAAACCCCGAAACGGGAAACTTCCTTCGGGTTAGAGGACGAGGACGAAGAAGAACCAGGAATGGGGATTAGGCTTAAGATGCCAGAAGCGTTCGACGGAAAAACAAGGGGGAAAGCAGTGAAGCAATGGGGGGTTCGAATGGCACTTTACCTGGCCCAGCCCAAATGGTCCAGAGCATCAGAAGAGGAACGGATAGTCTGTATCCTCCAGAACACTAAGGACGCTGCTGCAGACTGGGCCCAGCCCCTCATTGAGCGGTTACTCAAGGGAGAGCGTACAGGCCCGATAGCCTCCCTACAAGCGCTTGACTCGGCTCTCACAGAAGCCTTTGGAGACCCAGACGCAAGGCGTGCCGCGATCCGCAAAATCAATGCTCTCACACAGACCAAGGACGCCGTATCCTACACCACGGAATTCCGTAACATTGCCGCGGACTTAGGATGGGACGACGTGGGGCTAATGGATCGTTACGACTCAGGACTTCATTGGAAAGTCAAGGAACTCATTTCCCAGAGAGAACATCAACCCACTACCCTCCAGGAGCTGATGAACTTAGCAATCAAAATGGACAACGTGCGCATAGAAAACGAGGCCAACCGTCCCCCCCGAAATCAAAACAAGGGGCATACCTCGTCGAGCGCCAAGGAAAACACCACCCCCAGGGTTTCCAGGGTCCCATCCGCAGACACCCCTAATTTCGTAACCCAGGAGGAAAAAGATCGTCGTCGAGCGGCCGGAGTATGCATGAAGTGTGGAAAACCAGGACATGGGTGGAAGGAATGTAGGACAGGCTGGCGAAGTAACAAGGAGGAAGGAAAGAAGGAGAAGAAAGTGTCAGGAAACGCTGCAAAGATAGAGGAAGTCAAGGACGAGGAAGAAAGTTCCAGCGATGAGTCAAAAAACGAGTAAGGTCGGATGCTGCCGCTTGCACACCGACCAAAGTCCGCAAATGTAATAATAGAGTAGAATGCCTTGCCATAGGATCCAGCAATCAATTTTTTATCTCTCTACATGCATTAGCGGACAAAGCGGAAAAAACTACGGAAGCCCTAATAGACTCGGGCGCTTCTCGAAACTTCATAAACCGATCCTTAGTAAAGAAATGGGGACTTCCTCTTATTACCCTTGATACCCCAAAACAAGTCAAAACCATCGATGGATCATCTGTGAAATCAGGAAAAGTTTGGCATCGTGTGGAACTACCAATTCGTATCAACAACCATCAACACGTCAGCAGCTTCCTGGTGTGTGAACTTGGATCATACCCAATGGTCTTGGGCTTGCGTTGGCTCTCAAAACATAACCCAACCATCGACTGGAACAAGCGATCAATAGAGTTCGAGAGCGAGTTCTGCATCAACAACTGTCTCCCCCCAGAAGTTATTTCATCCGGGATGGAGGAGGAATACGAGCCGACCAAATCCCCGCTATCCGATCAAATCCCAGAGGCCTACCACCAATTCCTGAGTGTATTCGGAGAAGAAGAGTTCAAGAAGCTACCTCCCCATCGTCCCTATGATATTGCAATCGACCTGGAAGAGGGGGCCCAACTACCCATGGGTCCTATCTACAGCATGACCCCAGCGGAATCAAAGGCACTCAAGGAGCTGATAGAAACTGGTGGAAGAGAAGGAAAGCTGTGTCCCACAAAGGCACCAGGGGGGGCCCCGGTTATGTTCGTAAAGAAGGCCGACGGGACCCTCCGGTTGGTAACGGATTATCGAAAGCTTAACCAGATCACCATCAAAGATAGACACCCTCTTCCGCGGCAGGACGAGCTCATGGACAAATTACGATCAGCCAAAATCTTCACGAAGTTCGATCTCAGATGGGGTTACAACAACGTACGAGTTAAAGAAGGCGACGAATATAAAACCGCCTTCAGAACAAAATATGGCAGTTTTGAGTGGCTGGTCATGCCGTTCGGGTTGACCAACGCCCCCGCCGTGTTCCAGCGTTTCATGAATGACATCTTCAGGGACTTGCTCGACGTAACAGTGATAGTCTACCTAGACGACATCCTGGTGTTCTCAGAGAAACCAGAAGAGCATGAGGGACACGTGAAAGAAGTCCTACGCCGACTCAGCGAAAATCAACTCTTCTGTAAACCATCAAAATGCTTGTTTAGCGTAACCACGGTACCCTACCTAGGAATAGTCATATCGCCGGAGGGCATGTCCATGGAAAAGGAGAAGGTCCGAGCGGTCATGGAGTGGCCTGTCCCAAAGAAAATCAAGGACGTCCAATCCTTCCTAGGGTTCGCCAACTTCTACCGGCGCTTCATCCCCGCCTTTAGCACGATTGCTCGACCCCTTCATAATCTAACGCACAAGGGGCAGGACTGGAGATGGGGAGAAACCGAACAACTGGCATTCGATAGCATAAAGGAAAAAACGTGCCTCGAACCCGTATTGATACACCCGGATCCCGCAAAACCATTCTACCTAGAAACGGATGCATCAGGCGTGGCAATGGGGGCAGTCTTAAGTCAACGGAAGGAGGATGGACGCCTACACCCGGTGGCCTTCATGTCGGAGAGCTTCACCAAGCCGGAGAGAAACTATGATACCCATGACAAGGAACTGCTAGCAATCATCCGAGCCTTTGAATACTGGAGAATCTATTTGGAGGGAACGGAAAACCCCGTAACTGTATTCTCGGACCACAAGAACCTCGAGTACTGGCAACATTCACGCAACTTCAATCGCCGCCACGCCCGATGGTTATTAATCCTCGCGTCCTATAACTTCGTTATTCATTACCGACCCGGCAAACAATCCGATAAACCTGACGCCTTATCCCGGAGAGCCGATTATAACGACGTCCCCGATGAGCCCCAAGTGATGATAAGCCAGGAACATTTCGCCAACGCCGTAACAACCTTACCCACGGAGGCCGAGCTTCAGGGAGCCATCCAGTTAGCACTACGATTGGATCCGTCCTTAGAAGCCGTGATGGAATTCGTTTCTCAAGACCAGTCCGCAGTGCCTGCCTATATACGCAACAAATTTAAGGAATACAGATGGGAGGACGAATTGCTTTGGTACAGGGAGAAGATAGTGGTACCCGACGATGAAGGGATAAAAAGGGACCTGGTCGCCAACTTCCATGACTCACCCATGGCGGGACACCCGGGTCAGAACCGAACCCTGGAGTTGACCTCCCGTCGATACTGGTGGCCGGGTATGAAGAGTTGGATTGGAAAGTTTGTGGAAACCTGCGAGATCTGCCAAAGGACCAGGAACGCTCCCGGAAAGGAGTTGCCTTTAATGCCGTTAGAAGTACCAGCACGACCATTCCAGTTCATAACCTACGACATGATCGTTAAACTCCCTCCGTCAAAAGGCTTTGATAGCATCCTGGTGGTAATAGATTCGTTTACCAAATTTGGTCACTTCATCCCGTGCAAAGAGTCCATGAATGCCAAGGAAGTAGCCGAGTTGTTCCTGCGAGACGTATGGAAGTTGCATGGAACCCCGGAAAAAACGGTTTCAGATAGAGGAACCCAGTTCAACAACAAATTCCTGAGACACCTATACCAGCGCTTAGGAATCAAACCCTCCTTCTCGACAGCCTACCATCCGGAAACCGACGGACAGACCGAGCGAGTAAACCAGACCGTGGAACACTTCCTGAGGGGTTATGTCAGCCATGAACAAGACGATTGGGTAAAATGGTTACCCCTTGCGGAATTTTCTTACAACAACGCCTCCCACTCCGCTACTGGGCGGTCCCCGTTTCAGGCAGTATACGGCCGGAACCCTGTCATGACCCCGTCCAGCGTCCCGACGGGATCTCCGGAGGCCGACGACCTCGCGGATGCACTGCGAAGAACCCAGGCCGAAGTTGAAAGTTCGTTGCGATTATCTAAGGAACGGATGGTTATGGGAAAACCGGAGTCATTCCCAGTGTTCGAGGTTGGAAACCGTGTATGGCTGTCAGCAAAAAATGTCCAAACCTCGAGGCCCTCCAAGAAACTAGACTTCCACAGGCTGGGTCCCTTCAAAATACTGGAAAAGGTCTCGGGGGCCGCTTACCGGCTCGCCCTTCCCTCTACTATGAAAATCCACGACGTGTTCCATGTAGGATTGTTGTCTCCTGCAAGGAAGGACCCTGAGCACCATTTTGAGGAACCGCCCGCCGTGGTTGTGGAGTCAGGCGAGGAGGAGTACGAGGTGGACAAAGTGCTGGACAGTCGTCGAATCAAGAAGGAGGGGTGGGTGTATAGGGTACGATGGAAAGGTTACGGACCGGAGGAGGACACTTGGGAACCCAAAGGAAATCTGGCAAAAAACGCGGCGGAGGAGCTGGAAAAGTACCACAAGGCCCAGTTTAAGCGCGCTCGTGACTCCGCCAAGAAGCGCTAGAAAGGGGGGGGCAGTGTCGCATCCCTGGATCGACCCCTCTGATTTTATTCCTATTTTCTCCAATTTATCCGGCGCCTATCGGAACAGTTCCTGTGTCACATGACCTCGGCGCCTATGGCTTAGCGGTTTACAATACCCTCGGAGTATCCTCGGGATGACTAAAGCGGTGCTGGGCTTCTCTAATATATGAACTCTATTGTTCTCGCTTATAAACGGACACTTCTCGTTTCTGATCGTACCATTGTATTTTCCTTTGTGACTCGTACCATTGTTCTCATATGCTTCCTATTTGTAATTCTATAGTATATAACAGAGCAGGATTTCGACTGAGGAGACTCAAGTCGAAATACCTTGTCAATTCCCCAATTACAGTACCAGCTATAGTAAAGGGCTTAACAGCATTTACTGCTGAGAACTAAGTAAAGGAACACATAAGCGTACTGTACGGAACCCTTGAGTTCATCCCCTGTTATATAAGTCACTCCCACCTTGGGTCGTGACACCAAGCCACGTTCTATGGTATTCAAAACATCCCCCTCGCCGACGGATCTGGTCAATTCGCGACTCTTGGTGCGCCCGGCATGCGTCCCATTCCTTCTCGGCCTGTGTACCCTCCCGCTGGGATCGCACCGCTCATTGCGGGCTACCAGGGTCTGCCCCATGGTGGACTCACAGCCCCAATCGAGCGCGGCGACGAGATGCTCCAGTGGAAGGAGATGCAGCGCGCAAAGGAGCGTGCGGACGTTGTTGTGAAGGACGGAGAGCTTACGGTTGCGGAACACGTCGAGATGGAGAAGCGAGTGTGTGAGTGGTGTTGTGATTGCGTTCAATGAGGGCATGTATGCAGCACCGCGCTCACGGTTGACGCTCGGCTCTTACACGCTGTCTGATTGGGGAGCTGATTGGACGGCGGTAAGGCTAGAGTCCGGTTGTGATGTCGCGTCCTTAGACCGACCCCTCTACATTTTTCCGTTTTCTCAAATTTATTCGGCGCCTATCGGAGCAGTTCTTGCATCACATGACCTCGGCGCCTCTGACTTAGCAGTTTAAGGAACCCTCGGAGTATCCTCGGGATTACTAAGGCTGTGCTACGCTTCTCTCATATACGGACTCTATTGTTCTAGCTTACCTACAGACACTTCTCGCTTCTTATCGTTCCATTGTATATTCCTTTATGACTTGTACCATTGTTCTCACATGCTTCTTATTTGTATTAGACTAGTATATATACAAGCAGGATTTCGACTGAGGAGACTCAAGTCAAAATACCTTGTTGATTCCCCAATTACAGTACCAGCTAGAGTAAAGGGCTTAAGAGCATTTACTGCTGAGAACTAAGTAAGGAACCCGTAAGCATACTGTCCGGAACCCTTGAGTTCAACCCCACCGTTATATAAGTCACTCCCACCTTGGGTCGTGACATGTGAGCCCGGTGCCGCATGCATGCGCTTGTTGAGCACTGCTGGGTGTTGGGAAAGTTGTTGGCTGAACCACGTTTTCGTGTGTTGCAGCAATGTCCGTAAAGGTTATTAACCATATCTATTATGGTGTCATGACCCACCCTGTTTTCTCATGGCTTGTTCTTTCTTTCTCGTGGCTCATGACCTGGGTCATTTCTTTCGGCTGTGTTTTCTTTTGTCTGATGAGCGCGCAGCGTGAGTCAGATGCTGCCTCGTTCTGTATGACTCGCCACATGCCATATGCTGTGTGAGTCTGACTCGATGTACGCTCTTGTTTTGTCTGGGCTGTACGCCCTTGGTGTATATATTTGAGCCTGAGCAAGCCTGGTTTACCCAGCTTGCTCTACACTTGTCATTTACCCTTTTCTATCTAGCCTTCAAGGCCACTCAGTTATCACTCGCCAGTTATTCAGCTTAGCTGTCTTATTGTCTTCGCCAGCCTCCTTGTTTAGACTCGTTTTATTACTTGTCCCAGCCACCCGATACGTCCGCTATTGTCAGTCTACTACACGTTCGCAACATCTTAGAAGAGGTTATGACATATGGTGCGGACGACCTCCCCAAGGCTCGGTCTCCGGCTCAGGTTACCCGCCGACTCCCAGACAAAAGCACCTCTCGCGCTGACGCTGACCCATCTTCAAGCTCTGATCCGTGTCGCCGCATGTCCATTGTGGACGGTCTCCAGCTCAGGTTACTTGCCGACTCCCAGACGAGAGTGCCTCTCGCGCTGACACCGACCCATCTTCAAGCTCCGATCCACGCCGCCATGTCCATTGTGGACCCTAGGTGGGAGATAAGAGCATGGCAAACGGACGCTTGACCTGGGCTCAACCACTGTCCGCGCTCGACATATGGTTGTTGGCCGCACCTATTATGGTGCGGACGACCTCCCCAAGGCTCGGTCTCCAGCTCAAGTTACTCGCTGACTCCCAGACGAGCGCGCCTCTCGCGCTGATGCTGACCCATCTTCAAGCTCTGATCCGTGTCGCCGCATGTCCATTGTGGACGGTCTCCAGCTCAGGTTACTTGCCGACTCCCAGACAAAAGTGCCTCTCGGGCTGATGCCGACCCACCTTCAAGCTCCAATCCGCATTGCTGTGTGTCCATTGTGGACCCTAGGTGGGAGATAAGAGCATGGCAAACGGACACTTGACCTGGGCTCAAACACCGCGCACACTCAGCATGGATACTCCTCCCGCCCAAAACCCAGCCCTTCCACCCAACAACGAGCCCTCGTCGCCGCACCCCCCTTTGCGCGAGCCCATCGCAGGCCAGGGTCCCACTCGCGATCCTATCAAAACGACCACGGGCGAAGATCCCCTCGAGTGGGTTGTGGACACCGAGCTCCTCATCCCGACACACCAACCCCAGCTTTGTGCCGCATGCCACACGTGGTCGGTCCATGCACGCGAGTCCATGCATCACTCCCCGGAACGATTTGACCGCTCCCGCTTTGCCGCCGCCCAGGATCCACGCCACGAAGCTGAGAGGGCAAGACAATCGCTCGAGAGTCGCCTAGATGAGTCCAGGCGCCTCAACGGAGATTCGATGGATCGGGTTGCAGCCCAAGCCAAAGAATGCGGCAAGTTCAAGGCTGATAACAAAGCGCTTGTGAAGGATTTTACAGAGGCAGCCAAGGATTACAGCATCCTCCAGACCCAGCTTGCTCGCGCAAGGGAGGAAGCGTGACAGCTCCACGCCTCCTCGACTGCCGCCGAACCAGACGCGCCTCCAATCCCCACGCATGCTCTAGTGGCACCCGCCACATCCGTCAGCTCAACCTCAGCGGGTGGTCCGTCCTGGGGCCCCAATCACGAGGCCTTCCACACGTACCTTTTCGGTCAGCGCCCCACTCTCGTTAACAATGCCCGCCAACCACAAACGATACCTGAGCGCTCCGTTGACATGGCGCATAGCGGGAAGAACAGCAAGCCCCAGGAGAAGGGAGTGTTCAAGAGGAAAGCCCAGATGAAGCATCTGTTTGTTTGGTGCGCGGCGTGCGCTTCCACCAAACACGGCCCATACGCTCGATAAATTTACTCTGCCACATGTTTTCTCCCTCTTTTGTAACCTGTACACGCGCGCGCTGTATCCTTTGCAATGCAATGAACATTCCATTTTTTTTTGTGCGACGTCCTTGAAGTCCGTTCCACATCTGCGAGAGAATCCCTATGCTACCAATAGTATTGATTAACACAAATAACATGATATAAACCAGCACAAGAGTTAAATAGACACGGATTTTTTGAATCCACTATAATCCAGTAAATCCGAGTTAACCCGGCCAAATCCGACTGAACCCAGCCAAATCCGGGTAAATTTAGACTCAGGGTTTAAATTGAAAATCCGCTTTTTCCCGACGTATGCGTTGATCTGTCAGCGCATAGCAGCATTCAGCCAAACACCTGGGCCAATGACAATGCGAAGTTTTCAAACCCACCACAAACACATGTTTGGGAGCTCATTAAAAGCGCAGAATTCAGCGCTCTCAGATAATATCATTACATATGCAGATATAAATTTCTAGTATGTACAACGCAAGCAATTAGTATACAGAAATAATGTAAATCTTCACGCCAGCCTGATACAGCCATCACACCCCCAGCGTGAGCATTGGGGGAGACTGTGCAACATTAGAGCTATCTACCTGCCAATTTGCAGGAAAGTCCATTCAGTGGAAGCTGCTGAACCCAATGAATAGGGTCTGAAATCCACAAAAACAGCTACGCATAGCTCTAATCCATGTCCCAATGCAGCCAAATTATCACTCAAATAGTCACAAAACATGTATTAAATGTATATGGATAACCACCAAAACCCCCCTAACCAGTAGTACAAACCCCCCAGACCCGGCTCACAGCTGACCGTAGGGTCATTGGTCAGTTGATGAGCCGTAATTCCGATAATTGGCACATAGCCCTACGATGAGCTGACACGTAACTCACACAATGAGCTACGTGTAGAGCTGAGCCAGCATGCTGAAACAGTTGCCACTGGCGCGCCTATTGCCGGTCTGTCGAGCGGGCACACAGGTCCAGCCGCAGGAGACTCGGGCCCGCACCTTGATCCAGCACAGCCGGCCCCCAAACGCTGGACAGTTACTGTGGAGACTGTGCCCGGTGAGGATGCGCCCCAGGTTGTCCAGCCTGCCAACCCACCCATTGCTGGTCCGTCAAGCGGGCACACAAGCGCTGCTGTAGGAAACCCAAGCGCGCATACTGATTCCAGGTCAGATGCTGGACCGGCCATACCGGCTAGTTCAACTGATCACCCCAGGCGTCGTCGACGGAAGTGGAAGGGCCTGTATGTCAAGGACTCTACAGATTCATTAGCTGGAGCGCCGATCTCGAAGCATCAAGGAAAACCCCCAGTACAGAATGAATGATATTGATCTAAATTTAGCTGTATTAAAACTTTTAGGTTTTTATCAACCCTGTCACAGCCCTCTTGGCTTGACTTAGGTGTGTCTCGACGTGAGTTTGTTGAGTTATCAAGTGGCGTTCCACAAGCTCTTAGTCCTAGCAATGGACTCAAGAGATACGGTGTTGAGGGCTAAACCCGAAGTGTTGAGATAGCTAAGTACGACGTTGTCTCTTATCTTTAAGAGTGTTGGAGGATGGTACAAGTGATGCGCTAAAGCCGTCACTTATAGTACTGTCCTGCCTTCACACCTATGGGGGGAGATTGACGAGGTAGAGCAAGCTGGAGATCCCAGGCTTGCTCACCCTTCTTTTATACACAGGAGGCGTACAGCCTAGTAAGTACATGTGAAAGTCCATCTACCAGTAAGAGCGCACAGAAGCGCAAGGTGAAACGCAAGAGTCACTATGAGGCGTGGTCTGTGCGTAAAGTCCAAAGGAGTGTTTGTGGTTAGGCGTTGTAAGCCACGAGTCCGTGTCAGAGCGAGTCAAAGGCCAGTCCTTAGACGAGAGAAAGACACACAAAAGGAAAATAAAAGTCCGGTGGGTTACAACAAACCCCCCCTTTTCATATACCTAAATATAATAAATTCAGGAATTTCAAATTTCTCAAAAATGTTCCTTTGGTCATGTTTGTCACTTCTAGCACTTTTTCTGATTTGGCATTTAATAAATTTAGGCAGATTTAGGGGCATTTAGCATATTTAGCCAAATTTAAGAAATTTAGCTTAATTTGAAATTGAGATCTTAATGAATGTTGAGCATTTTCCTGATGAGGAAAAGGCACCTACCCTGGACATGAACACGTATGTGAGTTCTGTCGGACCCATGGCGAACCTGAAGGTGTTCGAGGCTGCCAAGTTGCTCATGACATCGGATATGACCAACAAATTGAAGGACTGACATCTGAAGAGTAGTATTGTAAGTTACATAACTGGTGTATACAATTGCTTTGCTTACAATTGATTCTAGTATACCGAACGAAAACCCTGGCCAGGCTCCGAGGAGATGCTTCTAGATGTAGACAAGCTACCTCACGGCCCTGAATGCGAGATTCACAAAATTGACGTTTTTGACGGAACTCGACCACGCGTACAGTATCTTGTCACACGCTCGATTATCGATGTTGTACGCGACTTGGTTGGGAACCGCACGTTGCATGGGCATTTCAAATACACACCAGTCAGGTTATACACGTCAAAGCAAAGGGGCAATTGCGTGTATAGCAAAATGTGGACGGCGAACTGGTGGTGGGACGAACAGGTGATAAGGATGTCGCGCGGGAGGATCCCGGGAATCCCGCTGCCCGCACCCGGGAATTGGGCCCCTGGAGGCCCTGCTCCCGCCCGCGCTCCCGCCCGCACCCGGGAACGCCGGATTCCCCGGGAAACCCGCAAATGCTTGGGGAAGGGCGAGAATGTGCGGGAAGGCTGGGCACCATACCTCAAATCCCGTCACATTGCCATGATTTATAGCTCATTGGATGCACATAAATCAGTGGATTCCGAATATGTATATCACATGTTGTTAATAAATTTCTAATCCATTGAAAACAAGTAAATACTGCCCCAGGATATACAAAACGCGTGCGCAGGCCAGGTACAGACATTCTGGGCCCTGCGTGAGCTTATGGCATATATCCGAGCAGTTGTATCAATATATGTACGAGGTTTCAGCCAAATCCAATCATGGGAAGCTCCTTAACTCTTGCTCAAGCCTCAGAATACCCCTATTCCCCCCTTCAGTCTTGTTTCTCACCAAGTAGACACACTCTAATCTGGTCACTGGTTAAGACACATTAAGGTATGTTATATTTACATAATGGCATATCCTTTCATCTGCTGAGGCACTCCAAGTATGTACATTCCATGTAACCATTCACTAGGGGGGAACTATAGAGATCCCAGTTTACACTATAGACATGATGATATGATCATAAATATAAAATGTGCAATACCCTAGACCTATGCAGAAATGGCTTCTGAGTAGAATGTACTCATTGAAATCTTCTCAATCATCCTCACTTAAGCCCCAGACTGCATTTAATGCTGGTTTCCCCCCCCTGAAGCACTGATTCCCCCTGTTTAGTGTCTTCCTGAGGTCGGATTGTGCTTATATTTTGTACAAGTCATCTAATAGCATGTATGCAATGATCGGGCACAAGGGAGCCGCATATACACGGTGAAATTCCTTAGTAGGTGTGGCGCATTTTCAGGGGTAAATATCCCCCAGCAGCAATTCCCCCTTGTCTCCATCCTAGTAATTTCTTATGAGGTCATGTATTATATAGTTGGAGAGTGGTGAATTTCCTCTATTTAATGGTATACATAACATCCAATTGTGATGGGATTTGTGGTTTGTCTAATCTTGAGAAAAGTGCTAGTAATTGTCTACATGAAGATTTGCTACGCGGGAGGGATTGAGTGGGCGGAGAAATGTGACATAAATTACATTAAATAGCTAGGTATGTGATGCATATATGCGGGAATTCTCGCGGGAATTGGCGGGCATTTGAGCGCTTAGTGGCGGGATTCCCAGGGAATCCCGCCGGGAATTTGACAAATTTTGGCCATTCCCGCGCTCCCGCTCCCTGCCTGCACCCGGGAATTTGCGGGAATTTCGCCCGCAGCACCGGGAATTCCCGGGTGCCGGTCTCCTGGGTGACATCTTTAACAGGCGAGCTTTGGTACCACTCAATAGACATGGGCTTACCTTTGGTGTAGATGAAGTTAAGACACAAGGGGGAGGTCACCATCGCACCTCTGATCCTTGCGACCTACCAGACCATGCTCTCCATCATGTGTGGCGGCCAAGCGGCGTACCCCGTGTACCTGACACTGGGTAACATCAACAAGCATTGGTGCTGTAAGCCTTCGAAGCGAATAATGGTGCTACTAGGCTACTTACCAGTCGAGGTGTTTGAGGATGTGGAGGATGATGACGAGCGCCGATGGATGAAGGCCAACCTGATCCACCGGTCGATGGAGAAGATCCTTGAGCTGTTGAAGGCAGCGTCGGAGGAACGGGTTGAGATGTGGTACCCTGACAGCCGGCTGCATCACGTGTACCCGAGAATTGCTGCGTACCTGGCTGACTGGCCAGAGCAGAACTTGATGTCCTGCATGTCCATAAGGAGCTGCCTGATCTGCTTGACAAAGCGGGCCGGATGTGGTGATCTCGATAACAAAGCCCCTATATGTGATCGCGAGGAAACACTGGGCGTCATCTTGTTGTACTTCAAGACGCGCGGCGTGCGCGAGCTTCAAGGACTCAGTTTAAAACCGGTCTGGCCATGGTGGGGGGACTTACCGCACATTAATCTTGTGAGGTGTATTACACCTGACCTGCTGCACCAACTCTACCAGGGGATTTTCAAGTCCCATCTCGTGTGGTGATGTCGCCCGGGTAACCCGGGCCCGGGAATTCCGGGAATCCTGCCCGGAAATACCCGGAAATACCCGGCCCCGGGCACCGGG
>MU132442.1:0-23203 GCA_015039395.1 Ceratobasidium sp. AG-I | reverse complement strand
CGAGCGTCATCTGGGAGAAATTCTCCATAAACAATCAACTATCCAAAAACCAAATACGCCTCCGCGGCTAAGGCATGTCTACTCCCCTTTCAATTTCTGAAGCTGCTCATTCAACTCTTGGCGTTGTTGGGCTAGAATCTCGCTCTCCTTTTGCAGTTGATCTGCTACATGCTTCTGATTTTCTATCTCACGGTGACTCCTTTCGAGCTCCGCCTCTATCTCTCGTTGCCTCTTCTCTAATACGCCTTGGTTTGAGTCTTGGCTCTGGAGATCGTGCAACCAATCAGTTCGTGTATGTACCTGTAGTAGTCTACTTACTTGTTGGCGACAAATAACCTTGTGACGATATTTTCGTAAATTATCGGCATGCTTCGCTAGGACCCTCTCCAGCAAGACTGTGTCCCGTTCGACAGCCGGTGCTCTGAGCGGGGATGGCAGAGGTTGTTCCTTTTGTATAAACTCAGAGACGAGTTTCATCGCTCCCCATACCGAGCTTGGGTACCAATCAGGCGATTGAATCGCCTGCGGATGCCTGAAGCGCAATGGAGAAGTCAAACTGGACGCGAGTACAAGAAGGTTATCGAGCGAAAATCCCTGTTGGGCGGATAGGTGTAAGGTTTCCACAGTTTCGTAGATGCCGAAACCAGCATCGTTCAAGAATTCTTGCTCCTCGTTCAGTTGAGATACATAGAATCGCCCTGGTCGGAGAGTGCTATGGCCAAGGCAAGATCGTAATAAGTTCAAAGAATGCAGCCTGAGCGCCCAGCAACGAGATGTATGCTGCGATTCGTCGAACACGTCTATTTCACCGTCACGGCGCACGTTACGATCCAATATCAGGGTATTTGATACATGGTGCAGGGCGCTGTCGATAATGTGGAAAATAATAAACCTTCGCCCAGTGTCTCTCTTCTTACATAGTTGGGTCGTAGTCACGTGAATCCGCCGGAGGTGGTCGCTCGCATTTGGGGATTTCAGCATCAAATTGCTTAGTTCTTGCGGGCGATATGAGGCAGTCGAGAAGGACCGCGAGCGGCGGGTAGAGCTAGGGCTAATAGGAGGTGTCTCGGTGGAGTCTCGATGTTTCTCCTGTATATGTGCGTTTGGGCTGACATTAGGAAAGACAATCGGGTTGACAGCGGCGAGACTGGTAGGATCTGGATCAGGCTGCGCTGCATAGGGTGAGTGATAAAGCGGCAGAGAATCGCCAGGAAAGCCTGAGCTCATCGGGCTAATAGGGCTCTCGGTGAATGGGAGTTCGCTTGAAAGCTGATTGCCCCCACTTGTGCCCATTGCAGAATATGAAGCTGATGTAGAGCTAAACGTATCAAAAAAAGTAGTTCTCGAGTGGGCGATGACAAGTGGTTGAAGGCCACCAACATCAGACGTGAAATTATAGAAAATATTTGTGGCGCCGCACGGCATACACGAGGCTCAAATGAGGTATTCGTCAGGCTAAACCGTGGAAATCGTTCTAAATTGTCTGTTCTAGGGCTGATTACACGACTTCGAGGCTGAGCAGTGCACCGCATAATAGAGGTGGTTCATCCCACATATATTCACTTCAAGATTGGGACTAATTCACAGCATCCATGCTCGGTTACATGCATCGGTTATACACATCGGTTTGAAAACACAGGTCTTAGCATACACAAAAGTATACAGTGTTTCATAGCTTTAGCTGAATCATACGCATACTACACTAGAGGAGTACAAACATCAAAGAAACACAATCACAGCCCATGGCCAACGTTCTGAAATCGAAACAATGCGAGTATCCCTCCGAAATGCTACTGGTGCAAGCTATGTTCACCGACCGGCGTGTGATAGCACCCTAGCAAGTTATCTTTACTACGTGAAATGCTGCTAGGTGGTGTGAGGAGAAAGTTATCTTAGACCTCATGAATGCAGTCCGCCATTAGACCATTATAGCATTTCTAGATGTTTTCCATATTAATTGAGAACTTCATTGACTGCTTGGAGTACCGGGACTCACCGACCAAGCTCGTGTGCAGGCATGTTTCCTTGCAATAAGTTCAGTCTTTCAATTTCCTTTTGCATTTCGCCAATCTGACTCCTGCTCTCTTCCAGTCTTTGCCGAGCTTCATTTATGTCTTGTCGACCTGAAGCCTGCAGATTTTGAAAAGCAGTTAATACCTGGTCCAAAAATGGCAACAAAATACTCACCTCCTTGCTTCGGCTAAGATCGAGGTGAAACTGTTTAATCTCTGACCTGGCTTTGTAAAGTATGTCATCGACGTCTGCTTTATCGGGCTTTTGCAGTGAAAGCTTCCTGAACTTTCCACGAGTGTTGGCCTTGTCGCTCGAGATGAGATGCGCCCCAGGGCAGAGGGCTTGCATACCATCCCATATACATCCTGCAAACCAGAAGCACTGAGAGCTTGTGAGGTTGTACATTCTTCTGCACTCTGAAGTTTCGAGAGCTAGAATAACAAGATCGCATAGCAGAAGTCGCTTGGATGGTGTTTCGTGAAGGAAGTCTAGGCGTGCCAGTACCTCATACGGACGTAAGCCGCACTGCTTGGTGAACAGATCTTGATCGCCATAGCAGGAGACGCGTACTTGATCACGGGCCGGGCTGCTCGAGGACGCACTCGCAGATATGGCCGTGAAACCTGAAGAGATAGGTGGTTCTACCGTCCGGTCCAGTACCAAAAAGTTCGAGATCCCAGGAATCTTGCTGTCTATGACTTTCAGCAGGAGGAACTCGTGCTGGGCATCGTTATCCCGCTTGCAGTACATCGCTGAGGATATGTAGATATTCTCGATATGATCATCGTCTCTGTATGCTCGTTGGAATATGGATTTAAGTTGAGTGAGCGCGTACTGAATTGGCTGTTCGACTGCATCCTTGCTCAAAGTGATGGAGCCGAGTGATTTGGGAAAAATATCGAAATTGCGTGGTACGTTGTATATGGAAGGGTCGATACGTTCAGTGATTCGGCCCTTTTTGGCTGTTCGAACTCTTCTGCGCACTGTTCCGATGAAAATCGAAACTTGGGCCAGGTGCGGAATGCCCAAGCGCCCTGAGGCAAGTGGACTAGCGACTTCCCGCATGGCAGGCATGAGATTGGACTGGTTTGACCAACAGCTCTGGGGTAGTAGTCACGTCAGCTGGATGATTCCGTTGCACAACTTGCTGGATACTGGCAGACGTACTACTGACTTTGGCGCAGCTGGAAACCTCAGGTTGCTTTCAAAGCATACAGCGGGAACTAATCTCAGAAGGAGGGGAGAAGGGGATACCCTTGTACCCTTGAGATACGAATGGTCGATGCGGTCGCACGCAAAATAGCGCCCGTTTGTGAGTGAGGCGAAATCAAGGCAAGAGCGTGTTTGCCATGAGTCAAAAGTGTGTGCACGGGATAAATACCCAACCCAGGTGTACATGTGCATACAACGTGCCGCTCTCATCAGGGTCGATCAAAAGTGATCTACACATTGCAGAAGTAAATTCGTAGAGTAGGTTCTGATGACCTAGGTGATCGTTTTGACCAGGTTTTATGTCTTGATTCTAATTTATCATAAGGTTTTATTATGGTGCAACAGTAGGTTCGTCGCAGGCCCATCCCAATGCAGTGCCTGTAGCGCAGTTCTAAAAAGCACAGAACCTTGATAGTTAGTCGAAGATTTGCCTTCCATTTATCAAATAGGCGTATTTATGTCTCATTTATGGTGGACGGAAATGATCCACCAGGATCGACGAACACCAAGTGGCCGATACAGCTCATACCCGCTAGGCTCTGTACTGTGAGATAACAGAAAAATAAACTCCTTCGCATGATATCAGTCTTTTGACCATCAGACAATTCATTTTCAAGAGATAGACGTAGAATCTATCCCAGCTCCGCAGTAAAGAACACATATATTACTTTCAACAGGGGTCCAAAATTACGATCACCCTGATCCAATCAACCAAAGCTGATCGAGGATTCAGCAAGGAATAAACAAAGCATCGGGAGCTTTGATTCGATTCATATGCACTCATGTACCGTAGTCTGAAAGTAATCAAAACGAAAGAGAAAAGGTTTTACGTGCGCTCTCTGAGAGCAAGAGCGTTGGGAAGTATGGGCTCGATTCATAACGCCCACGTATGATTTTAGCGGTATCCTCAGTCTCCCTATTCAGCTTCGCAATTCCTGCTTTCATGTCCTATTGCTCTTGGGTCAACCTTTCATGCTCTTACTCGTGTTGTAGCGACTCCTTCCACCTCTCTAATTCTTGATTGTGTTATTTTGACTTTAGCCTCCGCCTTGCGATGGCTGTCTTCATGTGCCGCCGGATCTGATCCTTCTCTCTAGATGAATCATAAAATTCGAGTGATTATCTATGCTTATCAGCCAGATAGTCGGCGGGTTCCTTCCCTGTTGATGCCGTATTACTTGACTGAGAGACTCTCGCGGGTCACTAGCATCTCGATGTATGCAGACAGCATTAACTTCTTCAGTTTCTTTAATATATGCAACTCCTGAAATCTTTTCTGGCTGGTGTCTTACTTTACCTGCATCGTTAAATTAGTGCATCCTCCACATATGCATTGTACTTGAAGATCTCAAGCGAAACTAGGGCTGGTAAATCTTGCTGTATAGCTCAGACGCATAATAATAATGTTAATGTAGATAAATGCTCATAATTCATAATTCAGCCCCCATTGCTACACATCCAGAGACGCCAAAGGCTAGCATATCCACAGTTCATCTGTCCGGCGAATCGACATTTACGTACGGTATACGTCGGATGCCAATTTTCGCCTCAGTTTCTCGATCTCCATTTTCATCTCCCTCTGCTCTTGAGCCAAATTGTCCCGCTCTTGGCCCAGCCGCTGCGATTCCAGCCTCTGGAATGCTATCTGCCCTTGACTTCGCTCAAGCTCAGCCTCAATCTCCCGTTGTCTCCTATCTGATACTGCCTGATCGGAATCCTCACTCTAGAGGAACACAAGAGTAAGTTGGTATTTACGCGGTAGAAGTCGAAACAAGACTCACCTGCTGACGGCTTATAACTCGGTTACGATACTTCCGCATGTTGCCCGGATGTTTCGCCAAAGCGTTTGCCAGAAAAACGTTGTTGGACACGATTCCAACCACAGGATCTTCACTTTCAATATATGTTGGAAGTTGCCGTACCGCCTCCCATAACGACATCGGGTACCAGTCAGGTGATTGCATGACGCTTGTGTAACGAAAACGCGATGATGAAGTCAGGCTTGAGGCGAGTACGAGAAGATGGTCGAGCGAGAAGGTTGGGTCAGTGGACCAGCTGAGGTTTTCCTCCATCTCGTAATTGCTGAACCCAGCCTCGCTGAGAAATGGCCCCTCCTTGTTCACATTCGAGACATAGAATCGACCGGGTCGCAGACTGGTGCGTTCGATACACCACCTTAATAGCCTCGTGGGTCTCCATATGTGTGTCCAGCAACTCGCCGACTGTTGTGCACCCGAATCCCTATGGATAACCTCATGGCGCCCGTTGCGACCGAGGATCAACATGTTCGACACCTGAGGAAGCGCACTGTCAATGATATGGAAGATAATGAATCTCTCCCCGTCGTCTCTCTTCTTGCAGTATCGGCCTCTCGTTACGTGAATCCGCCGGAGATGGTCGTTTGCATTGGGAGATTTGAGCACCAGATTGCTTAGCGTTCGCGGGCGATATGACGTAATACTTAGCGTTCGCGGACGGTAGGACGTAGAAGGGGAAACTGGCGAACGGAGACTGCGCACCGAATCATAGGAGTGACCAGAACCGGTGCGCTTCTCCTTGGGAGATGTCTGGGTGTCGATGTTTGGGAAAACGATAGGGTTGACAACAGCTAGACTAGTAGGATTCAGGGAAGGTTTGGCTATGTCCTGCGAGTAATATTGCGACTGGGAAGCGATGGAGGGAGAAGAGAATTTGGAGCGCCCATCTTCCCGAAGCATGTATGCTAGATGCTGCTAACGAGGATAAGAATAGTACTCCAACGGAGTATTAGAGAGCTTGCGTCACGCGACTAAACCAGCTTTTGGCGCTTTTTTAGCTTGCGCCACGCGAGCTAAATCCTAAATAGTTTTGTTCACTCTTGCTTTACCACCACTTTGTCGAGGCCGAAACTCTTACTGAAATCGAGAAAAGGGCAAAATAACTCAATAGGATTGTATTCCCATATATTCTATCTTGGTTTGCTGACATTTGTCGATTCTACAGTCTCCCTCTTTCCCTCACTAAACCTGTTCTCTGGTCATCCAGCTTCTCAATCTTGTCGTTTCACGCTTGAATAGTGCATTGAACGTCGCTGCATATTGCACCAAACACAGCGAATAGTGTGGAAGTCATGATTGTTGGGGCTCGGGGCAAGATCATAATTTAGTATTTAGTTTGGTGTGCGCAAGCCTAATTTAGGTTTAGCACGCGTGACGCAAGGTGCCTATTGATTAGAGCCGGCAGCGAATTTAGGTACGCAGGGGTATATGGATAGCAGTCATTTTGAGAACTCGCCACATTTTGAGTAGAATTCTGAGAGCGCCGCGCGATGTACAATGAGGTTTGGACGAGGCAACCCGTGGAAAAGGCTAACTGCGATTATGCCACATGAGTGCGCGGTTGTGACCATGTGGCTCTGTAGAAGCATCCCAAAAAAAAACTACACCACGTGACTTGCTTGTCGCGGGGTGAGAGTCACTTATAAATAAAGCAGTTACCGGCCCAATCTCATAATCAAGTACTTCAGATGACCTGTCGTAACCACACGGCGGGATTGCTTATTAAATATAAATTCTTCTCCGTCGTAAAAGGTGTGCTATTCTCAAACACTTGGTTACAGAATGCCTCCGAGAGCTCCAAATTCTCTGGAGTGCCACTCAGCAGAGCCGTCATGTAACATATCCCATCTCGGCTATGCTGATGCACTATGTTATTTATGACATAAACGAGAGAAATGGCGGGGAAACAGAGTTCTGCGGCTTCGGTTTGATGGTACAAATCAGAGGCCAAACAAGTACACTTTATCAAAACAGTAATTCCCCCGCGAGGCATCCACGTTGTGTATACACCACCAACGCAAAACGTGCAAATTGATTATCGTATAGGTTCAATATGTCAAAGTCCCAGCCAGCATTCCATTGTGAAAATATTCCACGAGCCGATTGTTTCGTGAATAGTGTGAGCGGGAGAACCTCTGTAACGATATGTCAACCGATGGTGAACCCGCAGTGGGGCAGCTGTGGCTTGGATTCAGCGGCCTCGCTGGATTACCCGATAAGCTATGGAATGTCTCTCAAATTAATGATGGACTTACCGCCGTAGCATTGAGCAATTCGATTTCTTCCTCCATCCGCTTACTTTCTCTCCTCAAGGCCTCGCACTTTTTTCCCCCCGCTATTAGATTTTTACGACCAGTTTTCTACAGTTCACCAAAATATGTCATATCTGGCGCTTGTGCGGTCAAGGAACACTCACCTCTTGAGCCCTCCTATAGTCAAGCTGGAACTGGCGGATCTCGGATCTCGTTTTGTATACAATGTCGGCCACTTCCGTCCAATTAACCGTTTGCTGAAGAATGCTTCTGAATTTACCACGAATACTAGTTTTTGCTACTGATACGCCAACTGCATCTGGGCTGAGAACCTGCATACACTCCCACACGCAGCAAGAGAACCAAAAGCACTGCGCGCTCATGAGGTCATACAGCCTCCGAGACTGCGAAGTTTCGAAAGCCAGAATGATGACCTCATATAGTAGGAGCGGTTTCGATGAATGAGGGGAAGGGAAATCGAGATGTTCCAACACGTTGTGGGAGCGCAAATTACATTGTTTGTTGAGCAAGCCTGCATTTCCATAGCCGGAAACTCGCACTCGGTCATGAGCAGGGCTGCTGCTGGAGGAATCACTTGTGGATGCAAAATGTCCAGAAGACCTGGATGACTGTACTGTCCGATCAAGTATCAAGAAATTTGAGATCTCGGGAACTCGACTGTCGAATACCTCGAGGAGGAGGAATTCGTGTTGCAAATTGTCGGACTGCTTGCAGTACTTGGCGGAGGAAACGAAGATGCTATCGTAGTGATCCTCCTCTCTGTATTTTTGGAGCATGCCTCTAAGCTGAGAGAGTGTGTACTGGGCTGGCTGTTCGAAGGGTTGTTTGGTCGGCGTAATTGGACCGAGCGTGTGTGGGAAGATGTCAAAATTGCGTGGTATGCTGTAAATTGCTGGATCTATATTCTTAGAAATTGGACCTAGCTTCGCCGTACGCATATTTCGTAGCACCGCGAGTATACGTGTGGGTATCACTATGGAAACGGGACGTGCGTGTTCCGAAGACGGTGATACCGTAGCTACTGGTGCAAGTGACATGAGATGAAGGCAGTGCAAGCGGCAGGTATTTCTGGAATTATCGTAAGGACGAACAGATATGTTGCAGTAGGGTACATAGACCAACAGCTAGAGTGAAGTTATGTTTTGGGCCCTTGAGATGCTTGGCTCTAGTCGCGGGCGTGTACTCGTAGTTAGGCTCAAGTAGCACTGCATTCGGAGTGCGAAATATCATCAGGGTCACGGACCGAATAGCGCTCGTGTACACGCGGCAATAGTTGGCCGGGTCATATCGACAACGCCTCAGCCGCATGGATAGGGTTGGATGCTAGTTGTGGGCATACGGATGCGCATACATTGTCGAATAAACATAGTAACCAGCATTTGAAAATCATCAATTTATCATTATTGAGTAGAACGAATGTCAATAAGTATTTGAAATCCTAATTTTTTCTGGAGGGGGAGCTCTCAAGAAATGGTAGGTGCGCTAATAAACTGACGATATGAGAAAATCTTCGCTCATCATAACTCTAGTCAAAAGCGTGAGATCATGTGTCTCTCCGTATTGCCGGCTCACTTCCAAGTCAACAATTTGAAATTCCAAGCTTGTCAATGGAAGTCATTCTACTACCTGCTACGCACTGCCTCCTCACTCGGTAGATGTTTTCTTTCTTTTTTCTTTCTTTTTTCTCTTTTGGGATCACTGGATCGCAGAGTGGAGTCCTGTCAAGTTTTTCACTTGCTCATTGCTCCGATCGAGACCAGGCTTGGTGAAGACCAATAGTTACTTGTATAAGTTTGAAAACATGCCCGCTTTAAACAATTCAATCACGTTATTTTTTCAGGTTTATCGACGCCTTTTTGGCTTCAGAAGAATTCGAGATAACGAGAAATATAAAAACAGCAACCCACAACAGGCTAACACCCCAAGCTACGAAGTGTTTCTGTTGACAGATCAAGGTGCAGAGTGTCGCTTTCCCCCGAATAGAACCGAGAGGGCCCAGGTAACATGTTAGTGAACAGGAGACACCCAAAGAGTCAACAGCGAAGAGTTTAGGCTGTCGTAAAGCCCCAAGGAGTCTATCAAGCATAGGTATTTCAAACGCTGTTCTCTACCGCTTGACGTATTTAGACTCACCACTCGCATCGATGCGGCTCTAGCCGTTGTATGAGCCATTATTCCAGGCCGCTTCCCCAGTTTTTCTTTATTTTCCTTGACGTGTCGGACTTCTTCTGAATGAACGCCTACTGCGCTATGGCTAGTTGTCTATTGAAGGAAGGTGACGGTTGAGCCGCATAAGCTCTCAAACGCCTTATATGAATACTCCAAACACCAATCTTACCACTGGTAATATTGTATCCCTCGCCTTCCCTTGTTTTAGTCTTCCGAGCTCTCTTTTTAGCTCCTCGTTTTCTTTTATGGCCTGCTGAATCTCCTCCGAATCGGCGTCAAGTTTACCTTGACCGGCAGTCTATCAATCGTAGGGGTCATTCTCAAATTCCAAGACCTAAGCATCAAAATACTCGCCTTTTTCTCTCTAGTGAGTTCCACTCGAAAGCGCTTAATTTCGTTTCGTGTCCTATACAAAATATTGCCAACCTCCAACTTGTCGACATTGTGTCGGAAAACGTTCCCATATTTCCCGCGCGAGCTGTGTGCTGTGACCTGTATATGATTGGCGCAGGGAACTAGCATCCGCATCGACTCCCATACACATCCGGCAAACCAGAAGCATTGCGCACTCATGAGGTTGTAGTGGTATCGAGAGCTCGAGGTCTCGACGGCCAATATCACGAGTTCACACAGCAATAGCGGGGTTGACAAGAACTCGAGGCGTTCTAGCTCTTCATAAGGGCCCAGGTTGCACTGTTTCACCAGAAGTTCTTTGTCCCCGTAGCAAGAAACTCGCAGACGATCGTGAGCAGGGCTACCAGAAACGCTTGTGGATATTGCGGCATAAGTTCTAGACGAAGCGGTCTGTATTGTCCGGTCCAGAACCAGATAGTTCGAAATCCTCGGAATCTTCTCGTCGCGGACTTCGAGGAGCAGAAACTCGTGCTTAGGATCGTCCACTTGTTTACAGTATCGCGCCGAGGAAACCAAGATATTCTCAATATGGTCCTCGTCCCTGTAAGTTCGCTGAAACATAAACTTGAGTTGAGTGAGGGTGTATTGGATTGGCTGCTCGGCTGCGAGTTTACTCTGCACAATCGATCCAAGTGGCTTTGGAAAAATATCGAGGTTTCGTGGTTGGGTATATGCTTCAGGATCAATACTTTCAGCAATGAGCTTTTGTCCTCGAATAGCTCCCAAGACAGTTGCGGATAAATTAATCGAGGCCATTTTCTTTGTGAATGGTAGGACTTGAACGCTTCGATTTACACGATTCTGGGTGACAGGTAAGATTGCCTGCCTTAGGATTATCAGGCGTCAAGCAGGCGCGATGGAAATAGGACGCTAAGGACGACGATGGACATACCGAGTAATCTTTGACGCGGAATCAGGTGGTTTTGGTCCAAGGAGTACAGAGCAGCCAAATATAAATGAAGAGGAGGCGCTAGCGGGAGCACTGGCGGTTGTCTCGACTGCGTGTTGAGGAGCGCCCACTGATGAGCAGGGCACAGCCATGGCATGCGCATGTCTGCCACATTCCTTCCATGAGAGAATAAGTAGAGTACTTGCTCATCAGTGACGTAAAATTATGGTGTAAAGCTTGACGCGTTCTGGCAACCGGATCCTGCGCGGTTTATTGTTATTTGCAAAAATCCTTGCCGGCGCTAAACTTCTGTCAAAACGCTCAAAAATACCCCGGACGGGCGCGAGCTGCAAAGCACGCAAAAAAATGTGTAGCTGCATTAGAGTTGTAGATTGATGAGCTTCACATATCAGCGGAGGGCACCACACAATTTAAAAATGAAATAGAGCACACCTTGTAAACAACACTGTGACCGGTGTGTGACGTCACCCGTGCTCTGCAGGGCTAGTCGGGCATTTAGAATGGCGCAGAAAGGCTTCTTCTAAGTTTACCGAGGGCATCGCGACGAAACTAAGCGATGTCTGAAGTATCAATGTGTCAGTCTCAAGAGAATAGGCACCCTGCAGCAGCTTGCACTGTCGGATGGGTGAAATCCTACCCATTTTTAGCCAGAAGGGGTTTAAATCATATCTCAGCATGGCATACGCGGGTCGCACTGTGGAACAAGCGTGTGGTTTGGGTGTTCAGCCCCTATCTCTCAGACAGTTGTGCTTATATGCGCTCAAACGATAGATTTTCCGCGCCAGTTCAACACGGTGCTCTCGGTACACTTGGAAGACACCTTTCTGCACCATTCTACATGCCCAAATAGTCTTGCAGAGCACGGGAGACGTCACACACCGGTCACAGTGTTGTTTACAAGGTGTGCTCTATTTCATTTTTAAATTGTGTGGTGCCCTCCGCTGATATGTGAAGCTCATCAATCTATAACTCTAATGCAGCTGTACATTTTTTTGCATGCTTTGCAGCTCGCGCCCGTCCGGGGTATTTTTGAGCGTTTTGACAGAAGTTTAGCACCGGCAAGGATTTTTGCAAATGACAATGAATGTTAGCGGAGCGTAGTTGATTTACGGAAAACAATAATGCATATATAAGCTCTGCAGATAAAATATTCTATTATGCAGGTTCCCAGCAAAATACAAACCTGGACAAGCGCCAAAGGCGGGTACAATATGTTCCGAGGTTGGACGGACGGACGCGAGGCATGAAGTGGCAATGCAAGTGTTAATGTGTGGGTGGGAATCAGGTTGAAATAACAGAAAGTTCGCGAGCCAATTTCAAGTCCTTGAAAGAAGTTACGTCACTTACAGAGTAGTGATAGGTCATCCCTGAGAGAGGGAAGAGCGCCTTTGCTCTGAGATTTCCAGAACTGATACAATTCATGATGTCTCGTGCTATGTCTATTTTTCTTCTTCATCCGAGCCCCTAGTACGCTGCTACGTTGCCATTTCGACTAGAACCAGCTTCTCCAAACAAATGGCAATTGGATTGTAAGGTAGAAATGGAGGTATGCGGGTTAGCGGGGGCTGACACAGAAATCGGGCGTGCCTGTTTACACGAACAAAAGCGCCGCGAGCGATTACGCATGTTGGCGTAAGGTAATATTTGAATACAGAAGTGACTGGGTTTGAATGCGAGGCCCAACTAGGCCAAGAGGCTGTTGTAGGTGATTTGCGGACCACAGTCCCAAGTATACCGTAAGCGCCGGGGAAGCGAAACAGAGCCGTTTTTCGTCGACCCCTCTGTAAGTAATAAGCCAAAAATGTATCGTGCAATGGTATGGCATCGGAGAGTTCGATCTCACTCGCAGGAAGCCAGAGCTATCGGATACTTAAGAGGTTTCACGCGCTGGACAAGGGGAGATTATAAGCTTGGGTAGTTTAGGCTTAAGCGGCGGCATGAGCTCATTTTGGAGATATTTGGAGCTCCGTGGGCAGCTTGTGTGCTCATCACACACATTTGCGCTCAAGATCAACCTCTTAAGTCACACGTAGAGGAGTGGTGCTATAGCATTTAGTACTTACTCATTTACGTCTCACTGTAGCGCAACACTGAGAGTAGGATCTATACACCTTAGGTCTTCCGTACAGAGGTCTCTGATCACTCCTAAGCATTGAAACTGGCTGGCATATGTAATTACACCGCGTTTCGGTTGGGACTGTTGTACCGACACAATCCGGATTCAATCAGCTATATGCTCGTTGCATTCTAGCCTCCTCGCCAAAGCCAAGTCCTAAGTATCCTTAATTGGGAGACAAATGATCAGTTCTCATGTAGGGATACTTCGCTTCGCTGAGGAATCTCAAAACCCCAGCAATACCGACTGTCCCGCTTCCCGGGGCTTCGCTTGTTTAAGAAGACACGGATAAAACTGGCCATATCTTACCAGTATAGGCACATTTGGATTCGATGTTTTGCTATGTGCTTTGATGCTCGAGCTGCATGACGGTATCATTATTTTACGACCACGATGCTTCGTTGGTGTATGGTGCTCAAGATATCTCAAATGCGTCCCGCTTCCCGGGCGCTTACGGTACCCTTTATAAAGGCCGGAAATACAGTAGCATTTTTTTGGAATTCATACTAGGGAAACATAAATTCTAATTTTCAGTAAGTTCACTGTGTCCTAGCTACTATGTTCCGACAACCGAGAATGACAGGTGGTACAATGAGACATATATAAAATATTGATGATCTTCATGCGCCGTATGTCCTTTATCGCTCTGAGGACGCGTGAGGGTAGTACGAGTAAGTATTCCCTTGGGGTACGGCCCTATTAACATTCTCAGTCTCCAGCTTTAGCCTTGCAATTTCTGCCCTCATTGCTTCTTGCTCCCGATTCAACCTTTCCTGCTCTTGTTCCAGTCGTAGCGACTCTTTTTTCTGGTTCTCTATTTCTTGCTGATGTCGCTCAACTTCAGCCTCCACCTCGCGATGCCTTCGTTCCTGTGCCGCTGGATCCAAATCTTCTTTCTGAATGATAAAGCGAGTTAGGTGCTCGTATATGCGTCGCGGCTGGGTAATTGCAGCGTCTTCTTACCTGTTGCCGACGCATCACTTTACTCCGGTACTTTCGCAGGTTATCCGCATATTTCGCCAGGACCTTTTCGAGTAAGGCAGCATCAATGCTGTGGTCTCTTGACTGTAATGGCACAGGCAATGGCTCCTCGTTCTGGATAAACTCGGAAACAAGCTGCATAGCCTCCCACATCGACTTGGGATACCAGTCGAGAAACTGCATTGCATTCGGGTACCGGAACCGCAACGGAGTGGCCAGACCAGATGCGAGTACGAGGAGGTGGTCGAGAGAGAACGCAGGATCGGAGGGTAGAATCAATTCATGCTGAACTTCATATTCGCCGAAAACGTTCTGTTCGATGAACGCTTGCTCCTCTTTGACGTTTGATATATAGAATCGACCCGGCGGCTGTAGACGCTCGAGAACGCCCTGTAAGTTGAACGCCCAGCACTGGGCAATATGCTGCGATTCGGCAGAGCCATTGTCTTTCATTGCACGGCGCCCGTTACGATCAAGGATTAGCCAGTTGGATATTCTAGGTAAGGCGCTATCGAGGACGGAAAATACAATAAACTCTTGCCCGCTCGTCTGTTTCCTGCAATATTGAGATTTTGTAACATGAATCCGCCGAAGATGGTCGCTGGAGTTTGCAGATTTGAGCAGTAGTTTGCTTAGCTGGTGCGGGCGAAAAGATGATTGGGGGGAAGTGGGTGGTGGTTTAGATAGCAAATGCTTCATGCTGCGCCCGGTAGCGTTCGACGCCTCACTGTCTGCAGACGCATTCCGCCGGTACATAGGGAATACTATGTCATTGGGATTTCCCATAGTAGATAGTTCGGGCGCGTCATCGTGATCAGGAATAGCGGATATCGGCCCTTCAGTGTAGGTCGGTTGAGCAGTGTTCAAGTTCGGGAGCCCGAATGGGCCAGTCAAGGTAGTTGGAAAGCTTAGGCGAGAGGGAGTGGTTGGGTTGACCGGGCTAGCCGGGATAGATTGACCATTGATGTAGTGAGTATAGGCCATGTAATCTTCCATGCACAACCCAGAAGACTGAAGTGCAAGGTACCAGAGTCCCAATGGTAGTTTTAGGAAGGGAAAATGGGTGGAGGGGTATCAAGATGGCGTGGACGACCAGGCGATCCAGGCGGACTCACGCAGTTTTGTACCGCACCGCTTTAACGCTCATCCCGGCCCACGAGGCTGCATCAAGGTACTCATAGATTTGATGCGTGAAGCAGGTCACAAAGAACAAAGCGTTACATAACTTCCTTTCTCTTCTCGTCTCTGGAAGACAGCAAAATCGGTCAACGTTTGTGCGATCTGGGCTCTTGATTCTGTTTGGTCTCCATCTCAGGAAGAGCTCCGAGCACAGTATCTATCATTTAGGTATCCCCAGAAGCACCCTTCAGCTCATCCAAGGTTAGACTGTGTTTGTAATCACACGTGGAGGTTTAAGCGTGTGGACCCGAAATTCAACGTGAGCCGAACAATGGAACAATACTGAATAAAGGTCTGAACATGAGAAGATTCAGTCAAACCGGCCTAATGCAGAACAAAGCTTCGAAGGAAACCGGGACAGACCAAGATGAACAAGTGATTGTCGAGAAGAAGAAAGCTGCATACCTGCCAGCAATGTCCAGCACCTTATTTACGTAAACATTTACTCTCTGCCGCTTGTCCGACCCATGCATCAGGTAACAATAATCGCTTTTGTTGCTCCAAAAAGCTAACATCAGTCATGCTAGAAGACATGAACATCATTCAAATGCTATTTTTAATCGGTAGAGCTTGAGTATATTGTTTAAACTCGCTAATGCTTGGGTGCTTTGCCTCCCGGCTCTGCAACTCACTTAGCCACTCATTTTCCGCGCTCTGTACGAATCTACTATATCGATGTTGACTCCACTAATTATGTCAGCCACTTCAGAGAGATTTGCACTGAATGAAAGGGCTCCAAATCATGCAACGTGCGATAAAGCCGTGACAGCTAATCGTTGGCGGACAATGACACCAACGCCTCCGTGTTGCTATTGAGTAGGTAGAGCATCAGGAAATTTGCTGGTTACTTTGTGGTATTCAGGAATTCTAGAGTTAGGTGTAAAACGATCGCCAAGCGGGAGATGGAGAGAATACGAGAGAATATAGCTATAAAGGCAGAGATACACGAAATTGCATCCCAAAGAGCACTTGAATATTTGCGTAGTGGTCACACGCTGTATGTATGTGTACTGTGCTTCAGGCATGTTTTGGCAAGGCCAATATTGATTTTGGACGCGGCGTGTGTATGCTCTGCCATTCGCAGCGTAACTGCAGTACAGGAACTGGTTGCAAGTATGAAGGCGACTATTACCACTTGGGCCATTTTGCATACCTAAGTTAGGGTCGGGAGATTGATGTACAAATGTGCGGCTGCTCCTAATATAGCGACGAGCTTCCTGCATTAACATGCCAACCATCTACCCGCTGTTTATAATAAATAGGAGCGCAATACCCAAACTACAACGACAAGAATCTTAGAATACCATTGTTTATCAGAAAGGCATAATGGGTATCTTTTATTGCATCACTTGAGACATATACACGTAGAGAAGGATGACAACAGCATAAATCAACGATTTCATACGTTTTCAACATAGTGCTTAGAATTATCATACGCATACAAAAGAAACATACCTGAAACCATATTACCTCCCTACGAGTCAAGCACTATAGGGTTGGGTTCATCTTTCTCAGCTTCTCGATCTCCTCCCTCAACCTCTCCTGCTCCTGGGCTAACAACTCCCGCTCTTTGCTGAGCCTGACTGACTCCTCTTTTTGCGCCTGAATGGCCTGCTCGTGTCTGGCCTTCTCACTATTCATTTCTGCTTGCCTACTCCTCGCAATCTCTGGGTCAGAGTCCTCGTTCTACCAAGGAGGAAATAGTCAATACACATGTTTCATGGTGAGTAAAGTGATTCATCCTCTGACCTGCTGTCGTCGAATAACCTGGTTGCGATATTTTCGTAGATTATCTCCATACTTAGTGAGGACCTTCTCCAGCAACCGAGGTTCTGTCATTGGATTTCTCAATTGGAGTGGAGTGGGCAGCGGCTCTTCCTTCTGAATGTAGTTTGAAACCAATTGCATAGCCTCCCACATTGATTGCGGATACCAGTCCGGTGATCGCATAGCATGGGGATGTCGAAAACGGAGCGGAGAGGCTAGGCTAGAGGCAAGAACTAGAAGTTGCTCGAGCGAAAAGGCTTGGTCGGTGGGTAGAACGAGCGTTTCTAGTAGATTGCATTTCCCGAAGCCGATCTGGGCGAGGAATTCGTCTTCCCGCGTAACGTCTGAGATATAGAAACGGCCAGGTCGCAATGAGGGATGCCTGACACATGATCGAACGAAATCAATTGGTAGAAGTTTGGATACCCAAACACGGGCTGCGTGGTACCATGCGCTGGAATCGGTGCTGGTGCTGGTATGACGCCCGTTGCGATCGAGTATCAAAAGGTTTGAAACGTTGGGTAAGGCGCTATCGAGCACGGAAAACATGATGAATTGTTGAAGATTGTCCTGCCTTTCAAAATAGCGGCAATCCGTGATGTGAATGCGCCGCAAATGGTCGCTCGCGTTTTCAGATAGTAACATCTTTTTGCCCAACTGATTTGGACGGTACGAAGTCTTAGCGAAAGAGTTGTCATGAGAGCGAGTAGACTTTGAGGACTTTTTTGACCAGTGTGATTTCGAGGACTTGCAGGTATCTGTTGACTCGCCTCGTTGCTGCGCCAGCGAATCCGAAGGGAAGACAATGGGGTTAGGTTTGGCGAAGTAGACAGGCACTGAATCGGGAGCGCTGCCTGGGCCATGCGTGATATGTGAGCAAAATATAGGTTTGGGTTCCGTAAGATCGGATGTGGGTTGTTGAAAGAACGGAGATGCTAGCGGAGAACGAGTAATAAGATGACTGTTCTGACTAGGTGTCTCGGATTGAAATCCAAAGTGCATTCAATAGAGAGGCGCAAAGGGCGAGCGCAATACAAAAAGTTGATGGTCAGGAGGTGCTCAAGCGGATAGAGATATTGGTATGGACTATTCGAGCCTTAATAGTGGTTGCACAGCTCAAACGCCGCTCTAAACACACGTGGCCAACTTCGTCAATCCCGATGCGGTACTGTCTCACATCACACGTGACCTTCGCTCGTGTGGGGAAGTCACTGAGACCTGTGTTCGTTCTCCGGTTTTGTTGCCGCACTGCACTATGGCTGTATAGGATGGTGTTTTAGGGAACACATTATATTACATCGTTATTTACAAATATGGACTTATGGTATATCCCCGCACTACAACCACGATCAAGTTACGAGTCAAGTACATACGTTTGGGCCCATACTCCGCGATCTTAGGGGAGAGAAACACAGTCCTCGGAGTGAGTAAGAAGAAGCAGTTATATCGAGACGAGTCTTTGAGCTCAGAAATCGTGCGGCGAAAGAGTCAAGTCGTCTGGGTCAAGGCAAAGCGGCCATAGGTAAAAGGAGTGCGCGGAGAACACCTGTAATTCCTTCTACTAGTGGAGCGCGTACAATTGATGGGTGGATTCGTAGTGGCAGTTGGGTATCCGACCGGAGCTGGATGCTCCGATGATGTAACGAGCGAGAATAACGTGAGGACCTCGTTGAGTAGGAGGGGTGTGTGAGTCAACGTGTTGTGGGATTAACCGATTGTGAAACCCCAAGGAGTCTGTTGAGCATCAAGAAGTCTCAAATGGGATGCCTCATCGCTCGAAATGTGGTGACTCACCACTCGCATAGGTGGATCTCGGGCAGACACATCCCGTACAGGTGCGTCTCGCCCTGCAGCATTCCTAAGTCTTTCGAGCTCATTTTTTAACACTTCATTCTCTGTTTTGTATACCTGAACGTGCTCGTGGTGATTGTATAGCCTGGTACGTCCAAACCGCTATTGGTGTGAACAAGTCAGCGCTCCTCATCGAGACGCGGGTGCTAAACCCTCACCTCTCTGCTTCGAGCGAGGTCCCTTCGAAACTGCCCGATCTCGGAATTGACTTTATATAAGATATCGCCAACCTCAGCCTTGTTGACATCCTGCTGAAAGAAATTCCCAAACTTTCCACGGTTGTTGCTCGCTGCAACAACCATGCGATAAGACCCCGGTCGCAGCTTCTGCATGCACTCCCAGACGCAGCTTGCGAACCAAAAGCATTGCGCACTCATGAGGTTGTACATGAATCGAGATCTCGAGGTCTCGAGTGCGAGGATCACTAGTTCCCATAGCCATAGTGGTGTGGACATGGGGACAACAAGTCGCTCGAGCACCTCATAGGGACCAAGGGTACACTGCTTGATAAGCAGATCCTTGTCTCCGTAGCAGGAGACTCGCAACCGATCCTGGGCAGGGCTATTGGAGGACACGCTTGTTGATATTGCTGAGAGAGTGCCAGGTGTCGCTTTATTGACTGTTCGGTCTAGCACAGCCCAGTTTGATATAAGGGGAATTCGTTCATCCTGGACCTCGAGAAGAAGAAACTCGTGCTTGGCGTCCCCCATTTGCTTGCAGTACTCTGCCGAGGAAACATAAATACTGTCGATGTGGTCCTCCTCCCTGTTTGACCGATGGAACATAGACTTGAGCTGGGTAAGGGTGTACTGAAGCGGCAAATCCAGTGCATGTTTACTCTGGGCAAAGGACCCAAGTCCGCTTGGAAAGATGTCGAGGTTGCGCGGTCGGTTGTATAGCTCGGGGTCGACACTTTCAATTAAGTTCGGGCCGCGGATCGTTTTCCGTAGAACTTCAAAGGCTTGCGTGATGCGAGCCTTCCTCGGGGGTACTGGAATCATAGCGCTTCACGGAGGTGAAATGAAATGAAATGAAGGTGGCGGTCACGTCGCTAGCCGTCCTTAACTAAAAGTGGCGTCAGCCAAGTACCACAGAGCGAAGCGCCTAGCAGGATGATGAACGTACGGGTGATTTTGAGCTTGCTAAGTCTCTCGACCTGATTCTCTAAAACACAACACCCGCCTGGATTTAAAAAGAAGAAGAGGAGGAGGTGGAGGAGGTGGAGGAGGCGGAGGAGGAGGAGGGAGGGGATTTAGAATATAAGGGCATTATTACTCCCATGGTCCACTATAGCGCTCATACCGTACAACGAGGTTGAGGCAAGGCATGAGGCGTGTGCATGTTTGCCGCGCGTCAGTCGTGGGGATAGGGGTAATGCTCCTCGAAAAGAGGGCGACGCGCATGGTGTGTCTGTGAGATTGAGAGGAGGTTTGGGAGTGTGGGAATCACAGGAAAGTGAATGGTCGGACCGAATTGTCTATCTAAGTTGTATAACTGGGCTTCAGCTGAGCGAGCGTTCGAACAACATGAAGGTTGGTTATTAAGGGGAATGTGATGGATGCGATAACGCACCGGTGATCGCCACGCAGTCGTGGTGGAGCGAGGACGTCGGGAAACAAACCAGCTCTAAATTCTGCTTATCTTACGTCATTAACCTCCTGAAATGCGGCCTAACCATTCAACATTTAAAACTTCTGTTTCGCGTTCGTGTCAAGGGATGTGTTTGTAGTAGATTGTCCTAAATCGAATCATGCTCGTAGGTTTCATTCCTGAAGTTCGTTTTCTACACATTGCTAAATCAGTATTCCTACTCGTACGCAAGAGAACGAATTTTGGATGACCATATATGCAATTCAATCGAAACTTTGAAACGAAACGCAGGCCAGCAAACGCTGTCGCCGAGCCCAGACATAAGATGGTGATGATGATATACATAAACGCTCGTAATTCATAATTCAACCCCCATTCCACATGTCCAAACGTCCCAAAAATCAAAGCATCTATAATTCGCCCGTCTGGTGAATTAGCACTCACGTACGATATACGTCGGATGCCAGTTTTTGCTTCAATTTCTCTATCTCTATTCTCATTTCTTGTTGCTCCTGAGCCAGAGCGTCACGCTCCCTCCCTAACCGATGCGATTCCAGCCTCTGGAGCTCTATCTGACCTCGACTTCTCTCGAGCTCAGCCTCAATATCTCTTTGTCTTCTGTCTGATACCGCTCGGTCGGAATCCTCACTCTAATAGACGCAGGAGCAAAAGAGTAAGTTTGTATCGCACTTAAAGCCAGGGTATTACTTACCTGTTGACGACTGATAACTCTGTTATGAAACTTCCGCATGTTACCCGGATGTTTCGCCAAAGCGTTCGCCAGTAAAACGTTGTCAAACGCCACTCCCACTATAGGTTCTTCACTTTCGATATATCTCGGAAGCTGTCGTATCGCCTCCCACAGGGATATCGGGTACCAGTCAGGTGATTGCATAACACTTGGATGGCGAAAGCGTGATAATGAAGTTAGGCTCGAGGCGAGTACGAGGAGATGGTCGAGTGAAAAGGTCGGGTCAATGGACCAGCTAAGACTCTCCTCCATCTCGTAGTCATTGAAACCGGCTTGACTAAGGAATGACTCTTCCTTTTTTGTATTTGAGACATAGAATCGCCCAGGTCGTAGACTGGTGCGTCCGATACACCACCGTAATAAGCTCATAGGCCGCCATACGAATGTGCAGCAGCCCGCTGACTGTTGTTGTGCATTCCCACGGACAACCTCGTGACGCCCGTTGCGGCCAAGAATTAATATGTTCGACACCTGGGGTAAGGCACTGTCGATAATATGGAAGATGATGAATCTCTCCCCACCGGCTCTCTTCTTGCAGTACCGCGCGCTCGTCACGTGAATCCGCCGGAGGTGGTCGTTTGCGTTGGGAGAATTGAGCATGGCATAGCTTAGCGTTCGCGGACGATAAGACAAGGTAGGGGAGACCGGCGAACGAAGACTATGTACTGAGTCATCGGAGTAATCAGAACCGCTGCGCTTCTCTGTGGGAGATACCTGAGTGTTGATGTTTGGGAAGACAATGGGGTTGACAGCAGCTAGACTGGTAGGGTTTGGGGCAGGTCGAGCTGTAAAATCCTGGCAATATTGCGGTTGGGAGGAGAAGGAG
This sequence comes from Ceratobasidium sp. AG-I, assembly GCA_015039395.1. Taxonomy (NCBI): domain Eukaryota; kingdom Fungi; phylum Basidiomycota; class Agaricomycetes; order Cantharellales; family Ceratobasidiaceae; genus Ceratobasidium; species Ceratobasidium sp. AG-I. Next base: position 1,334 of record MU132442.1, on the reverse strand, counting down.
GGAAAATTAAAGTTGGAGTGCCCATCATCTCGAGGCATTTCTGCTGGAACTGCTGGTTAAGGTAAGAATGATACCTTAGAAGAATATCCGGTTGGAGCTAGCGGATGATTATGTATCCAGCGATATAGTAGTCGGCAGTCAGTCTCCGAGGTCGCCCATACTTTGACTAAAACTCTGGGAGTGCCATGCGGTGTACATGAGGCTTGGACGCGAGGCATTACCGAGGCAAGTCGTGGAAAGGGTTAACTGCAGCCACGGCACGTGATTGTGTCCAGCCATTGCCTTCAATAGCATCAAAAAAGTCTATAATCAGGAGTAATGACGTAGAGAGATCAATCATAACAGATCACTAGCTTTCAGTTACGAAATAAACACTACAGTACAGTATTTCCAGATGCTGAGTCTGGGAAATCTTGGGGAGCTAAATTACCCCAAGCGCAATCCAACAGAGCCATCCGGCCTCACATTATCGGACTTCGTCCCGGTTTTGTTGATACGCTGCGCTATTTATCCCGCAAACTCGAGAAGCTGGGGAAATACATTCGATTCATGTAGTTTTAAACACATTGTTTTTAACAACTACCGACTCCCATGGTTTTATCCCTTCATGGGGAGAGCATCGAATTAGAGATACATGCGCCGAGTCCTTCGAGTCATCCTGAAACGCAGTACTGTAGTAAGAGATACGGTTGATCAGTCGAATGTCCAGAACTTATACAGAAAGAAAGGGCGAAGAATGTGCAAGTACTAAGAGACGCATAATGATGAGCGATATAGAGTTGTGTAGGCCGACCACCCAAGATAAAAGTTGCATACAAGCAAGACTAAGTAAATCACGTTCCTCGTAATGCTTGACTGGGCGCTCTCTATAAGGGCTGAAGCTCGGGTATTTTGGTAAAGCCCATATTATCAGTTCATTAGAGAAAGGGAGCAATATCTAATTATCTACATTAGGATAGCATAGAACCATGATTGCTGTGATTCATAGGCATGATTCCCACTGCTGTATTATGTTCGCATATAGCACATCGCAAAGCATACACCCATACGTTAAACCGAACGCGAGCGTCATCTGGGAGAAATTCTCCATAAACAATCAACTATCCAAAAACCAAATACGCCTCCGCGGCTAAGGCATGTCTACTCCCCTTTCAATTTCTGAAGCTGCTCATTCAACTCTTGGCGTTGTTGGGCTAGAATCTCGCTCTCCTTTTGCAGTTGATCTGCTACATGCTTCTGATTTTCTATCTCACGGTGACTCCTTTCGAGCTCCGCCTCTATCTCTCGTTGCCTCTTCTCTAATACGCCTTGGTTTGAGTCTTGGCTCTGGAGAT